>NCKU01000126.1:0-61231 GCA_003675995.1 Dinothrombium tinctorium
AAAAAAAATTCTCACATATTGCGAAACTAAATGCGCGAATATTGCCAAATTTTATTTCTTAAAATTATTTAAAATAATAAAAATTTTGCTAATTTTTAACTAATTTCGATTTTCGATATTCTACTGATTCGAGTGAATTTTTTTTAAAGAAAAAAAAGAAATTTTTTATGGGAAAATGAGTAAAAAGTACACAAACTAATCAAATAAGTAAAATTGGTTGAAAATGGTTAAAAATTAAGTGAAAAAAATTAATTAAGCCACAATTTGCTTTGATTTCACTTTTTTTCATTCTTGATTTGTTGTAAACAAATCGAACACAAAACATTTCTGCTCGCACTGCTTCCGCGATTTGTTGGTCTAATTGAATTCTGATTTTCTTTCTTCTCTTGTGTTCAGCGAAGAGTAATTGAAAATTAGCCGAATTAGAAAACTCTTACTATGTTCGAGAGTATATAGCAAATTGATCACGGTGTGGCGATAATTACGGTAGAGTTGGTTTATTTTTGCATTCATTGAACTAAAGAATCAATACATTAAGTAAATCATTTTAAAAAATTGAAAAGCAAAACTGATAGATGAAGATAGATAATTAAGCGAATCAATTAGTTCGCTTAAAAACTAACACTAAGCTGATCATTGACCGCATAAAGCTATACAAAGTAATCGATGTCTCGAGCCATGTTTTCTCTCTCTCCCTGCCTCGAAAGTCCCGTAAATGATTTTGCCCGTAAAAGTGTGACTGGTATAAAAACAATCTTTTGCAATTGCGTTTTTCGTATTCATCGATGCCTAAAGAGCTTTTTTGGAATTTGATCACGTAATGAATATCGATTATTTTTACTTTTTTGTGTTTGTAATTAAGTAAAAATATTAGTTTGAAAAAGCTCACGATTCGATCACAACTTAACTTCAATTCGCTTCCATTTTTCGACTCTATTCATATTCATGCAATTCAATTTTATTTCTTTCTTTTCTTTTCAAGAACACTCGTTATATATTTATTTGTATGCACAGTGTTTTAAGCTTGTGAGTGTATTTGGGAAAAGTATTTAACGACCCAATTTTGATACTTCGGCTTTTTACCTGCATGTAAAAAGCATCGAAATGACCTATGCCTTAAAGCTCTCCGCACGTCGTTCATTGCGTTGAAATGGCAATAATAGTGTATGAAACGAGTATTAGTTAACTTGTAATTATAAAGAAAAAAAACGAGTCATGAAAGGAACCATTGCGAGTTAAAGTGGAAGCTGCCGAGAAGCCATATGCCGATGTTTTCAAAATGCTCAGTCCACCTCTTTAACACTTTGATCTGTTCGCAATTTTTTTCAATTATTTCGCTTCTAGAAAAGTAATAAAAAAAATCGCTCAATCTGCTTTCGACGCGAACGCTTGAAATGATTAGAGGTATTGCTATTTGAAAATATTGTTTTCAATTCGACGAATGAATAGAAACGATGGATGGATGCAAAGAGAATAGAGTTTTTAATTTGCTCCGCTTTTCTGAGCAACATTTTTCTTTTAAAGTGTGATATTTAAAATGAAATTAGCCAGAAATTATTAGTTTGCGAAAATGAAAGTGTTTCATTTTTTGTTTCGCTCGAATCTATGTTTTCGAATGAATGAATGAAAAAATGAAGAAAAGAAGAGAGGAGGCAGCGAGAATGAGATTTATTGCGATCAGCAACGGCGCAAAATGAGCGAAAGTTAATTACTATTTTGTGTTCGACTGTTGATATCACAAAAGCCTTTGCGATGCCTTTGCGTTTTTCTTCTTCTGCTTTTTTAAAATAATACTCGATATTTGTTTTAATTTATGTAGCAGATCAATCGATAATAATAATAAAAAACTTTCCTCTTCATTTCATTTAATGAACACAGCGAGAAAAGAAAGTAATACACACACACAAAAGGCGAGCGCACAAAAACATCGATCTTCTTATCTAAAACGAAAAGAAAGTTGAACCGCGAAAAGTTTTTCTCTTTTGTTCTCGATTTTGCACGAGAGCAAATAAAAAACAACTTTTAAAACTGATCATTTTAGTGTAAAAGTGTTTTTTCAGCTTCGATTAAAGTGTTATGCAATATAAAATTACAATTAAAAACATAATTTCATGAATAGAGAGCTGTGTGTAAGCGAGAGCAGCAGGTGCAAGTGAGCGCATATAAAAATTAAAAGCGATCGGTTCAGCGAGCGTGGTAAAGTGAATTTCTACTTTACTTTCGCCTCTTACAAGTGAAAAGTTATTAAGATTTAATTGAAAAAACAGAATAATAAGAGTAAACTTTTTGTGCGCGAAATTATACACTCGAAAACAATGTGCGAGTGAAGCGGCGGAGAGTTTGTTCGTTGTGTGGTCATAGAGCCAAAAACGGATCAAGAGGAAAAAAAGGAGAGATGAAAAAATTGGCAGACATAACGAATTCGCTGCGGGCGTTATTCGATTGCGATAGCATTTTCTCTGTCCGTTAATGTTGCTAAAATTAATGAGAAGAGCGAATGAGAGGGCAGTTTAATGGCTATGGCAGCGAATGCAGCCGCTTGTTTGCGCTTTAGTGCATAGAAAAAGTGAAGTCAATAACAATTAGAAAAGTTTTTCTTTCTTTCGCGAGCAAAGCGTTTGTGTAATGTTAACTCGCTTGAGTATGTATTTTATCGGCAAGCAAAAGTTTTTAATGTTCATAAAATGCAGCACTTTCTTCTTCTTTTTTCTTCCAACGACTCACTTCGATCATTTAAAACAACACCTTTGCTTTTGTTTCGTTCAAAAACAATGATTGTATCGCATTTTCTCCTTTTCTCTGCTTCTCTCGCCTGGCTTTCGCAGCCAAAATTTGCTTTTTTCTTCTTTTAAACCAAATTCGTAATTATAACTCGCATTTACTCATTTCGCAGCGCAGCGTTAAGCAGCCATTAGAGGCTTGATTTCTTTGATGTAGCATTTCGCCGTACAATAATCTTATCACTACACTTTTTTCTTTCTTTCTTTCTTTCTTCTCTTTTCTTCTCTTTGTGCTCAAATTGCAGCTCACTCCATTGTTTCGCTTTGTACACACGCTTTTCTTCTCCTCTTCTTCTGCTGATCTATCTCCGATTTTTCTCCACTCTCTCTTTTCCTCTTTGGCGCTTTTGTCCATTTATCATCTTTCCTGCGCTCACTTTTCACCTTTTCGCCAGAGTATCTCGTATAAATTATAGACACATAATATGTACGTACGTAAGTCGATCACATTTCCGAGAAAAATGTTTTTCTGCGTTTTCTTCTTTTTTCTGTTTCAAAATTCCTTTCTTTCGGACATAAAATGAAATTCAAATTTATAGGTTCATTAAAGAAATGAGTTTGCGTGGGCTTTTTTAAAGAGCTGCGATTGTTATTTCGCGATTACGGCGATTCAGGAAAAGAGCTCGCGAATCTCTTCCATCTCTTTAGCGTTTTTTTTCTCCGCTGATATTTCTATTAGCGACCAGCGATTAGCTTTTTTTTCCACTGTCGTTGCAATTGTTTATTAGCCCGATAATTGCATGTTTTCGTCTGAAACAATAAGCGACCATTTGACAGATGAAATTGCTTTCATTCATTCGCTCATTCATTGCTCTTCTATTACTCGCTTTTTATTTTTTATTTTTCGTTTTTTTCACTCATTCTTCACTGCGAATAACGATGCAAAACACACACACACACTCGCATTTGTATGAGAAACAAAACATAGTACACAAAATAGAAACGTTCATATAGAAAAGAATGTTACGCGGCACCGTGCACTACACTTTTCGCAAATCACTTCTCTACGCTTAACAATTTTTTTTTTCTACTCAAACTGTTTGATTTTATTTTGTTTTTTTCACTGTTTATTTATATTTACGGCAAACAAAGCGAAAAAAAAACAAAAGCAAAACAGTAAACATTGTGAGCCGAAAATGATGGTGATTACACAGTTTGAACAGTTACAATTAAAATGTAGTTTCTTGCGAATGACGGAAGATTTTTGAGAGCATTTTTTTCTTTTCTTTTCTCTTCACGTCTTATATTATACACAGCATTCAAAATTCTAAATTATTTTGCCTGTACGTGTGTGTGTGTGTGTGTTCTACGCTTGTGCTAATTTTTTTGCTTATTTACCGTTTTCATACGTGAAAAAAAAACTTTTTCTTTCACAAAAGCAAATCACAATGTGCATGATTCGCGTTAAAATTTAAATTTAGTCGAACTTATAGCTTCGTTTTTATTACTCGCTCGCTTTCGTCGTTTTTAATCATTTTCTTTTGCGAAAAACCAAATTTTTGGACGAGAGCAAAAGTTTTTTTACTTTTTAAGTAAGTTTTTCCGAGACAAAAAAACTCAAAGTTTAAAAAAGTAACTCGAATAAATAAAAACAGTTGCGGCAATATATCTTTTCGTTTGCAGACTAATTTCACATTCAGATTAAGTAAGACAAGCAAAGTTTTCGCTTTCGGGTCCTTTTCTCGTTTTTTCTTCTTTTTTAATTACACTGAGCATAGCTTTCTTCGCTTCTCGTTTTCTCTTCGTGTTTTCGCTTCTCTCTCTCTCTTCAATTCACAATTTACTGTCGCGTCAAATTAAAAAATTAAGGAGAAAAACACTTTTTCTTTCTTTCTAAATACAACAAACATTGCTTAATTTCGTAATTAAATCAAGAAATATTTTTAAACCCTTTCATTATGCACAATCATTTCGAAACGCGATTCGTTTTTAAGGAATGCGTGCAAAAAAAAAAGAAAATAATAAGACTTATGTAGGATGGCAAAAAATCGAACTAAAACTAATGAAAAACTGATAGTTTATCATTTTTAAATCATTATGAAGCGAAAACTTAAAATAGCGCTGGTAGAATTTTTTTAACTTTTTTTATTTTATTTTAGTCAAATGCAAAACGATGCAAACATTTCGTACAAGACAAAAAGTCAAAATCGGTGAATTTTTCAAACTTATTATTATTCTAAAATATGCATATTTTAAGCATAAAACTAAACTGAGATTGACGTCAAGTTAAAAAATGTTTTGGAGATAAGTTTGTTATGAAACTTATTTTATAGGTCGGAGAGTGTATTTCGCAAATACACTCGAACCAGAAATGGCTTCACTAGCATTTTGAAATCGATCGAAATTTTTCGCTTGTGTAATAATCGCTTTTTCGAAATTCGCTTGTTAAATTTGCTTCGAACTTATACGAGCATTTCGATCACATTGTCTGTCGAACACATAGCAAAAAAGCGAAGCCAGCAACCGAAGCATCTAATTTCGAGCTCTTTTGTATGTACGATTCGGACTCTTTTAAGAATTATTACGTTCACTTCTCTTCTTTTTTTCTCTTCGTTTCACTGCTTCTAAAAACAGTTTTCAGATATTTAAAAGTAGCCTCATTCAAAATAAGTTTTCTTTTGCAGCGATTTCATGAATCGGTTCAATTTTAAAATAAACTTCTTCGAGTTTTAAAACGGGCATACCGTTTTGCTCTTTCGCTTGATTCAGTGAGAATCAATTTTTGAGTAAATAAATCGATTTTATCGTAAATTGATTTGATAGTGAGTAAATCGTTGTGAAAAAAGCAATCGTACATTCGATTGAAAATCGATCGAAAAAGTTCAAAAAAAAGTTTTGTGAATGAAGAAAATACAAATTCGTTTGCTTTGCTTCAGTTTTTTTAAGTTTTGCGCTTTTATTGTTCAATGAAAACTTCTAACGTTTAAAATTTTCAGATGTGGCAAGATATTGAAAGTCTGTTTCTGGTGAATGAAGCGTCAGCGATAGTGGACAACGCTCAGAATGGCCACATCGATGCATTGAAATCAAGCGAAAACCAGCAGCGACAGCAAGAAGATCAAATTGTGATCGACAATGGACATAATGCGACAAACAACACATCTGAGATTTACAAGAACATAAAACAAATTGATTTCATCGAAAATGACGTTCATTTGTACGCGTTTACGAGTGATTACGCTAACTATAACAATAACTGTAACAATAATTTTATGAAAGAAATTCAAACAGTGACAATGAACGGAGAATGGAGCGAAAGCGACGCTCACAAAGTGAGTGAGCAACAATCTCAGCAAACAGTGACAATAAATGCGGAGTGGAGCGAAAGCGATGCTCACAAAGTTAGTGAGCAGCAATCTCAACAACAAACAGTTACAATGAATGGAGATTGGAGCGAAAGCGAGGCTCACAAAGTGAGTGAGCAGCAATCTCAACAGCAACAAATAACAAGATATTACTGTGATGCGAACGCTTCGCAATACTTAAATAATTTCGAAGATTGGAATGAGAGCTACAAATATGCATTCGCTGCTTCTGACCGAGTAAAAGTGATGCCAAATGTGCACGATTTGCCTCATTCGGTTGCCGTTCAGAATCAAGACATGAAACCACCGAATTGGCTGCCAACGACAAACAGCAACAACAACAACTCTCTTACACAATCTTATCAGACGCAAGTTGTCACCTCAGCACAAATGTCTCCGCCTGCTTCACCCGAACGGCAGCAGCAGCTGCAGTTGCAACAGCAACAGCAACAGCAGCAGCAGCAGCAACAACAACAACAAAAGCCTCCATCACCTCATTATACACAGGCATCTACGCTGGTTGCCTTGTTGCAGCAGCGGAGCAAAACACCAACAACACCCACACAACACTACTCACAGCAACAGCAGCAGCAGCAGCAACAACAATGCACTCCTTCGACTAATTTAATTCAGGTTCCCGCTCATGGAACGCAATTGCCGGGTTCTTTGCCGACAAATGTCAATCACCACAAACTCGTTACGCCGCCATCGTCGCCAAACTTGGCCGAATTGTTATCCAATGCAGGTTGCGCCTACTTGCCTGGTCTGAATGACGCGCAGCTTCAGAAATTCAGTGCCGCGAAAGGCAAGAGTGCAGCGAATGGAAAAGGAAAACAGGGTAATGCGGCAACGATCGCGACCGACGGCGGAGTGGTTGTACCTCGGAAGAAGACCACGTCGCACTCGTGTTCGCATCCCGGTTGTACAAAAACGTATACGAAAAGTTCGCATTTGAAGGCGCACTTGCGGACTCACACCGGTGAGAAACCATATCAATGCAATTGGAAGGGCTGTGGATGGAAATTCGCTCGTTCGGATGAATTGACGCGACACTTTCGTAAGCACACCGGCGATCGGCCGTTTCAATGTCGACTATGCGAACGAGCTTTTTCTAGATCCGATCATCTCGCTCTTCATATGAAAAGACACTCAGCAATGTGATCAGACCGTGAACGATTAAATTACTGATTCGCATCCTGCTCGTCCTTTCCTCCTCTCACCTCTCCACCCGGATTTAGTTGTTGAGTAAATATTTTGTAGTCGTTGTTAATTGTAATTGCATTTTAAATGTGTTTTGACTGCCATTTTACGCGCAAAAAAATTAATATTAATTAAGAGTAACTAATTTGCAGAGAAAAACAGAGAAACGATTTACCGCGAACGTCAAATAAGCGCAGAGAGATTTTTTGCAGATGAGAAAAGCTAACGAAAAACTTGTCGACTAAATATGTGCGACGTAACCAAAATTGTCTGTAGCCATGTATAAAAAAAATATTGTTAATTATAATTATTTGTCAGAAAAGTAAAAAACTACATTAAATTTAAGAAAAAATCGATAGAAAATTTTATTGAGCAAAAATAAATCGAATAATCACAAACAATGAACGACTAGTCCAAAAACGAAGCAAGCCTCTTGCTTGTATAATAACGAGACAAACGCTGATTCTTCGTCAGTCGATTGCGTTGAAACAATCAACCCAACCATTTTGATTTCTTCACTTCCTCCGTATATTTCTTCTGTGCCGCTTAATTTTTGTATACGTTTAAATAATTTAATCAAATTCTCTTTTGTATATTCTTCGTTCTTTTTTTATTTCTTCGTGTGTTTCTCAAAATAATATCGAATTTATTATTAAACGAAGCAAAGACAAACAATCAAATAAAAAATTTAAAAATTTCGACATGCAAAAAAAAACAAAATGTTTTTCTTATTTCACAAAGAGAGCAACTAAATTGACACACAAAAATGAGCGAAGAAATTCACGTTAGAATTAACTAGAATAGACACGCTTTTTTTGCAATCATAAAAAAATATGGAAATGCAAATTCAGAACTGAGAAAGTGATGCTAATAACAATAAACAATTTAGAATTTAAAGCATTTTCGTTCCGCAATTATTCGCAATTTAAGGAACCGTTTGTTCGAAAAAATTTTTTTCAGCGAAGAAAAACTCGACTATAGCGATGAGAATGAGTTCGGATCCTATCTTTTCTGCGTTCCAATAATTATATCAGTTATATCGATCGCAGTTTTAAAAGAATATTTCGAATGAATGTTTCATTTTAAAAAAGCAGCGAAAAAAGAGATGAAAAAAAAAATACTTTAAACACATTTCATGTGTGAAACCGTTTCAGATTTTCGTAACAAAAGCTTTTTTCTCGCAAAAATATATTCACCATTAACGTTATCTTTTGCATTTTCAAATTTCTTCGCCTTAATCTACGCTTCATTTCACTTTTTCTTTTTTTGCGCGAAAATTTTTACAAAAAGCAGTAAACCAAATACAACTGTGTGTTCTATAAGATCAAGTGGTCACTCGACAACACAATGGCCTATTTAAATTATTATAAATGAAATACATTCGCTTTTTTTTTGTTTTTTGCCGACCCAAGTTTTCGTCTCTTCTCTTGTTTCAATTTTTTGGCGACTACACGCTGTTCAATGTTCTGTGAATGAATGAAATCAAACTTATTTTATCAGCAGAAAAGTAGAAAACTTACACGAAGCGTCTAATTCTTTTTTAGAAAAGAGGAAAGGAAAGGAAAGGAAAGAAAAGCTGCAAATGTTTTTTCTCATCATTTAAACTACTTATCATCGACTATAAATTTATAGTTTGATAACGCTTAAATGGAACGATTTAACGTCCGCCACCGCGGCACACAGCGAGCCATTCCGCTCATAGCTGCAAGCAGGCGATGGTCGACGATGTCTGCAATCGATGCTCTTTCGTAACTCTCTTAGCTAGCGATCTCATCTTGTTTTAAAAAACGATTTCTTCAATTTTTTTTCTACAGTGTTTTCACTCATTGGTGGATCATTAATCCGTGTGCTGCATGAGATTCAAATAGATCAAGTTAATCTGACCAAAAAGGAGCGAAGAGTAGACAAGCAAAATAAGCGAGCGTGCGTTGGCGAAATTTTAATTTACAATAAATTTCAACGAATCAACTTTTTTTTCTTGCTTCTGAGAAGATATTTTCTACGTTTGTGTCAATGAACATGAAAAAATTTTCAAAGCAATTTGCTACACTCTGCGCTGACCCCATCTAAAAAAATCTCATTAAACTCGTGAGTTTGATGTAAAGTGAAATGTTTATTTGTAAGTTTAGCGATAATTGAAATATTCAGCTTCTCTCTCTAGAAAACGATAAAGCAAAGCGAAACGCTTTTATCGAGAAGCATCGTATTCACCTTTCAACCCTTGTTTATTCGCTGCTAATATATACTCTTTCGCTGGGCATAATAAATGCCAAAATTCGGTATTTGAAAGCAGCGAAAGAGAGCTCCTGTTGCGTTTGAGCAACGCAACAGAGTTATTGATATAATTATTTTCATTTTTCATTTTTTATTTTCTCTTCCTACGAATTTATTTCGTAATGAAAAGCAGGAAAAATGAATTTTCTCATCGAACGACGGAGTATATACACAGTTTAGTGTTTAGTAATTAATTCGAGGCGATAACTAAACAGAAGAAGCAGAAGAAAACTTATTATCGAAATGCCACTTTTGGGTCAGGCGCTTTCCCACTCGCTCTCATGCTTCACTCGCTAGCCAAATGCTCATTTTCTCTGCTTCTAATTCACTCGCACAAATTCATTCATTAGACTTAAACTCAATCGTCGATCAGCTAGAATTTACGCACTGCAGTGATTTATTATTTACAAAGTAACTTCGTCGAGAGGGTAAGAGAAAATAAATTTTTCTTCTTCTTCTTCTTTGAAATGTTAAGGTTAGATTCATTTTTTAAAAAGTGAGCGAGAGAAGAGCAAAAAAAGAAATTAAATTTAAAGCGTAACCGAAAAAAGAGCTCGACAGTACGCTTAATTTCAATGGTCAATTAACATTTTTAAAAAATTTTTGCTCAATTTTAAAAAACCACATGAAGCGCGTGAAAATTTGCAAACTTTTTTAGTTTTCGGTTTTAGAAAGCAAAAATAAAGAAAAGAGATGCGCGCATACACACACACACACATGAAAAGAAGAAAATCATTTTTCATTTAGTCAAAATTACACATTTTAAACTACCGCAAAAAACAACAACAAGCGTTCATTTTTTATTTTCGATGAAATGATTAAAAACACCAAAATTAAGGTGCGTTTTAAACGGTGTAGAAAATAAAGGTAAGCGCTTTTTTTGCACACATTTTCTGCCTACTTGATTGCATTTACTTGCTCGCATACGAAAGCAGCTTTTTTTCTTCGCCTCTACTCGCTTGCTTGAATCGAGCAAAATTCACTCGATCTCACTACGTCGTTCGTCTTTCGTCGTTTGTCATCGCGCAAATTGCGCTTTATGAATTGAGCCTACTAAAGAAAAATTATTTTTATCAGTTTTTTTTGACAATTAACTTTTTTATGAATGTAATAATGAAAATAAGCGTATCTAAACAGCGAAATTGTTTTGTTTTGTGTACGAATTTTTTTTTCTTAAATGAACAAAAAAAATTTCGTAACCTTCTTTTCACTTCAAACGCGAAGATAATTTAATAGAAAACAAATAAACATAAAGTGTAATCATCATAAAAATGGTTGTTGCATCTAAAAGCTGGCTCAGTGTGAATGCTTTTTTTTCGAACCATTTCGCGTTAATAGAGCATTGATAGTAACTAATTATGAATGCGTTTTACACATAAGTCGTGTAGAGAAGAAATGACAAGTTTTTTTTCTCGTTCGCTGTACATTTTCGTTGACAAATTATTGGTGAGCTAAAAAAAATTAGAAGCCAAATTCATTTTCTAATTTGAAAACAGTACGCAGAGATGTTTCGTGTCGAGTTTTACTTATAAAAATTTTATGCAATGATATATGAATAAAATAAATGTAACAAATTAGTAGCAAAATTTCAAGCTGTTCCGCGCAATTGAATAAAACTCATTTGCGGCGAAGGTAAAATTAATATTTATGAGCTTTTCGTAATAGCGATTTTGGTCAGAAGGGCTTTTTTGATAAAGCTGACAATGCAATCACATTGCAAATGCAAAAAAAAAAACTGTTGACAAAATAGTTTTCGTCCAGAGATACTCAGAAGCAGATGCAATCGGCGAAGCCAGAATAGGAAAAGTGTGTCATGTGGTTGCATTCGATATGCGCTTATTTGGCTAAATACAAATTCGCATTAATTTTTAATAAAGTTTTTTTTTACTTGCGACTGTTGAATTCGGAATACAAATGCAACCGTTAATTAAAGCTATTGCGTTACAATGCGATCATTTGCATTGCAGTTAGCGAAAAAAATTGAATCACGTTTTGTCCCTCAAAATTTAAAAATGTGAGTGCTGCGAAATCGAAAGCAAACCAAAAATCTAATTTTAATAGCATTTGTGTGTAAGTGTTTGTGTGTGTGTGTGTGTGTGTGTGTGCTGCACTAATTCGTTACTTCGTTGAATTATGTGCGATTTTTGAAAATTGTGTGGTTTAGCATTTCGGCGAGCGAAAAAACTGCTTTTAGAAAAAAAAGATTTTCAAAAGAAAACAAAAAGCTAAGCTTAAAACCACAAACGAAATGAAGCCAAAAAATATTTTCGAAAAGCTAATGATTAACGTTCGGCGGTTGGCTGATTGCATCGGGTCAGGGACGAAAATCGCCGTTATTTTAATTTTTCTTATTGATAAATTTCTATTAAAAACGTTTTAAATACACACATAACAACAGTTTTGCTCTTTTTATTATCGTCTCCGCTAAAAAACAGTTCGTTTTCATTGCTCGAAATATTTTTCTTTATTCATTTCGCTTTAACAAACACCTTTTTGAATTTGAATTTTGCATCGCAATAAAACGTGAATTGAACAAAGAAACGCTTACAAATGAGCCATTGAGCACATATACACTGACCGTGAGTGGATAATGTGCTCGATGGCTTGTTTTGCATAACAAAATTACGTTTAGCCTTATTTATACGCGTTAAGCGATTTAGAAAGAATTCAATATTGCGTAATCTATTATTGAAATTGATTAATTTCACGTTCATTACACTAAAATTAAGCTTTCAATCGTCGATTTCTGCGCTGATGTTCGCTTCTCGAGTTTTATGCGAAACGACCGCAAGGTCGCAAATTTCTTTAATCTTTTGCGCAAAAAAATTTTTTAAAAATAATTTTCAAAAAGTGAACCTTCACTTTAACAAAATCGATATTTATTCATTAAACACACGTAATCATTAGTGTACACATTATTATTGTAATTAAGTATTTGAATATAATTTCATCGAGTAAGGTCTTTACTTTTAATTTCACCACTTCAATTGTGAGCCTCTGTTTTTCCGTTCATTATGAAGAGTGTGTGGGCATTAATTTTTTGCATTTTTCTCAAACAAATGAATAGGTCACATTTTTTTACTGCATTGGAAACGAAAATTAGTGCAGCTCACAGAAGGAGAAGTTAGTAACGAGAGGAGAGCAACTTCACTTTTCAAAGCTGTAAATTTGCAATTTATTTTCGCGAATAAACATAGCGCGCATAATTTGGGCGTCATTTGATTTGCAAATAAACGCACTTTTCATAAATAAGCGGCGAGCGAGAAGGGTAAAAGCGAGATAGATTGCTCAATATTGAGAAGTGAACGCGGAGAAGGTAAATAAAATTGAAGCAGATTTTTATCGGACGCGAAATATTTCGCTTTGAACTCGATCTCATTTTCTCGATTCTCGACGAATTTCACTCTCTTTTTTTCTTCTTCTTCTCGCTCGATGCAAATCATTATCGCATTTTCCGACATTTAAGGCACACTCGAAGTGAATTTACCGTGTTTTTTTCAGCTCAGGATCGAACGAGAGAATGTAAAAAAGTGAAATTTCTCGTAATCGATTTGCTTCGTCGATCATTTCGGAACTAATTACATTTTAATTCAAAGTCTCACGTTCGTTCTTTTCGCTGCACTCTTTTTCTTTTCCTTTTATTTATTTCGCTTCAAACGTACGAAAATTCATGTATATTATTTACAAGAAAAATTGCATTTAGCTTTATGCAAAACGGCAAAGCGCTTAATATTTTTAACAAGTGGTAATCAATCGCAGTCTTACTTTTCGCATAAAAATTATTTTCTTTGCTCGTTTTGCTGTTGAAAATGAAAAGCTTCGCTTCACTTTTCTTTTTCCGCGCTGTTTTCTGAATGCTTCGTTGAAATTAAATACATGTAAAAATGTGAAAAGAAAGCTTTTTTTCTGTTTTTCACAAACAAAAAATAATTTTTGTGCGCTATAGTCACTCATTACAAATTTTGACAAATGATTGCTGTAAATTTTCTTACGCGCATACATATTTTTACGATTTACGTACGTATGTAGGTAGGCACACTGTGTTACGCTGATTAATTGCAATACAATAAATTTACAATAACAAGTAAAAATTTGAAAATGTTTTTTGTTTTGTCTTCGTTTTTATCATTTAATTAATCGTCGTAAAAAGCAAAAATTTTTAACTTCTTGAATGGTTAATCGACGAATAAATAAGCTGCATTGATTTATGCTTTTCACTCTTATTTTTTCTCTCTCTCTTGCGCAGACTTTTCATATATTTTAACATTGTTTTTCACAACGAATATAAAATACAATTTAGTTTGAAAAGCGATTTTACACGTCAATTGTATGAATTATTTCCGTAAAAAAAAGATTTAATATATAAACATTTTTCAAGAGAAAAAAAGGAGAAAATTTACAGTTTCGAAGCGATGCTTATCGTTATCGAAAAAATTTTGAGTGAGAGCAGAAAAAAAAATTGAAATAAGCAATTTATAGTCAAGGCGAGAAGGTTTGTTATTACGAAAAGTTTGCTAGAGAGAGAGAGAGAGCGAGCCAGAGCGCGATGTAAAGCGAAAACTGATTTTTGCTTTTTTTAAAAACATTTTTAAATATTTTTTAAAAAACAACGAATTCTCGAAAAAGGCAAAACAGCTTTTGATCAGAAAACGAGATAAGCTTAATATTTAAAGTTTAAATTAGTAGTAATGAACAATTTTTTTTGTTTCAAAAATTTTTAAAACTTTTTTTCCTAGCGCAGAAAAGCTACTTTTTAAAGTAAAACTTTTTTCGCGTTTCGCGTTGAAAGCAAACCGTTTATTATCGATATTTAATAATTAACATGCTTTTTATCAGCATAAATTTGATTTACGTTTCAAATAATCCGCTAAACATCGAGAGCGAGAGAGAGAGAGAGAGAGAGAACAACAAGAGGGAGAGTAATCATGATCAAAATAAAATATGCATAAATATAAGCAAAAAGCTTATTAATATTTAAGTGTAACCCTTTTATGCGCTTTCAAATCGCGTTCTCTACCTGAGATAAAATTTCAAGCTCAACACGAAGTAATAAATTATTTTTTCGAAAAAAAGCAGAAAAATCAGTGGTCAGTTTAAATAAGTGGTGTGCGAGCAATGAAAACAATTTTCATTTGAAAATGTTCAGATCATCGCTATTGTCGCAGTGAGTAATGATTTTGTCTGATTTAAAATTCTCGCAAAATGATTATTGAGCGAAATGTATCAAACCATTCGATGACAAGAACAATTTTTTTAGATCTTATTGGCCATATATTAAAGCCACATTAGTTAATGGTTGTCTTATAGCCAAAAGAGATTGAGTAAAAGGGATTGGCGCTGGATTTTTAGCACTAAGCACGTAGATAAAAGGGAGTTATCGAAGCTTAAGCGGATTCATGCCACTTAACACACGCAGACGAGTAAACTAGCGTTCGCTAGGCTCGTTTTTTTCACTTCGATCTTTAAGGCTAAATGTGAAATCTCGTTTAATTTCTTCTTTAGTTTTTTTGATTGCTATTAACAAAGACAAATGTTTCTAATCTCATCTCATAATAGCTTTTCTTGGATAGCAATTTAAGATAGTTACTTCTAAAAATGGTTAACATGCGGCACATTAAGAGCAAAAAAGTATTGAACATGAAAATGATTAAGCTGGAAAGCCCACACTGCAGCGAAGAAAAAAAGTTTATGTGCCAGACTTTTGCGCTTCGAAATTAATGTTTAATCACTTAATTCATGTTGATATTCAATTTTTGCGCTCCAAAATTGAATTGTCGCAGATTTCGCCACAACTCATATACGCAGGATAATCTTATCTGTTTTCTGGACAATAATTTAGCATTCATAGCCGAGAGCCGTAGGATAGAAAGCTAGTCGAAAGTCGCAGTTGTTTTGTGCTCAGTTTTCGACTTATTTTAATTGCTGTTTATTTTAGTTTAGTGCTTGAGCGCCACACGATGTTTAATCATCTTAATCGATCACTTAATTCAGGTTGATTAAATTGTGGCTCAAAGTAACTTTCGACAAATGTGTTCTTCAGTAAAACCTTTTGCCTCTTAACACTCGGTGTGCGTGAAAATTTGCCTCGTTTTCATCGCTTAATTAAACTTTTTTCTGCTCTATTCGAGAAATTAAATTTATTAATATTTTAGCGCTTTTGTCGACGGTGAAAAAAAAAGAATTTTTGCCGACATCTCAATTGCATTTGCAAATTAATTATTAGCCTCATCAAAAGGTGCGCGTTGAAAAAGCCGAAAGACAGACAACACAAATGAAAACGTGCAATTATCTTCTGTTGGCCTCACTTTTTTTTTGGTCGGCCAAACTTTTAATAAACGCTCTACTGAAACGCGTTCACTTCGATCATTTTCTCCTCAGTGCTAAAATTTGCAAATGGTAAGAAAATTATCACTTCATTTCGCGAATTCGCTGCGCAAAATAAGGCGAGCTTCGCTATTAATCACCCGAAATAAGCTTGTGCTGCATTTGCATTATCATTGAGCTTTCAGAGCGCACTTAATTATCTGCGTGCTCACAATAAAATATTGAATACATTTGAGTGTGAATGAGAGAGAGAGAGGGAGAGCGTATGAGAAAGAGGGCCAATGTTTTGTTTTTATTTTTCGCTTTATTTTGATTTATATCGCGCTTAAGCTGCCCATTACAAGATTCACGTCTCGCTTCTCGCTCTTTTCATTCGAGTTGTCATGTGGCGAACGCTCGAGCTCACAATAGAGTTGTTATTCGTACGCTTAGTTACTACGGCGCGATCGATAAACTGGCGGAGCGATTCGATGCTGGCTGCGCGTTATCTTCGAGCTTATAGGCTGTCAAATATTATACAAAACTTTTGTACGGTGCCAAGTATTTCTCATAATTTTAGAGGCGCAAACTCCGCTCGCGTTGCAATTTTCTATTTTCTCTCTCATCAATCTGCTCGAATGATGCAGCAACATCCGTTTGTTGTTTATTCAATTTAATTCAATCTCCAATCATAATAAAAACGCGTGAAATCATTTTTTAACACAAAAAATAAAATAAAATTAAGAAAAAGCGTATAATTACGATTGGTGTCGAAGCAAAACGTGTCTCTCACAAATTATGTTTACGTCTACATTTGCGATATTAAATTTCATTTCGAAGGAAAAGAAAAAAGCAGAAAAAATTAAAATACAAGTTGTAAGTTGAAAAACTTATGTGTGAACAAATTAAAAATGCGAAGAGAATTCAATTAAAGAAGGGAAGTGAGAAAAAACAGCGGCCACGGTTTAGACCATTTACACAAACGTCGTTCTAATTTTCACGAAGCTTATTAATAATTTAATTGTAAGCAAGTGCCGAACACCTTTTACTCTTGGCTTCGTTTTCATTTAAGTGTGTAGTCACTTTTCTAGCTTCGATTGCGCTCGAAAGCAAGATTGCTGTTTTATTTAAATTCGACTTAATTTCGTATGCATTGTCTCAACTATTTTCGCTTTTTAAATACACACACACACACACACACACACACACTCGACGAAATAAAGTTTCGAGAGAAAAAGTGTGCAATTCAAATGATGAAAAAAAATTCGACACGTGCGAAGCGTAGTCGAATTGCACCGCTAGTCAAGCTTCACGTTTACTAATTTCAAAAACACACATTTCCGCCTTTCTGAACTACAATTTTCGGATACACATACGAACGTACGTACGTACGTATGTTCGGCACACGGTTAACAAATGACCGAAACGGTGTATGCGATTCAATTTTTTGCAGTTCAGACGCAATTTGAGCAGTGAGAGTCGAGCGTTTCAGAAAAAATGCACTAAAACGGACCATAAAATTTATGTTTTGACAGTTGAAGAAGCAGAGCAATTAAATTACACGTATGCGAATGCAAAACAAACACATTTATTTATAAACGTTTTCTTTTTTGCGATGCGGTCTTTTTTTAATGGTTATTACTTCTAATTTGAGCTCATTTAATTTGAAATGTAAACATTTTTTTCAAACGTTGTACATCGATTTTGATAGCACCTGATGCCGGTTCTACGGTACGACTATTCGGCTGAAGCTGTGAAACTAGCTATCGTATAGTTTCCTAATTGCGATGAAAACTGCGTGCACCCATCGCAAAAGAAAGATTTTTACACAAGAGGCTTATTTGTGTTCGCATTTTGCGGACAAAATGGCAAAATATGAAAAAAAAGTGAAGCGTCTACGGCTAAGATGAAATTCATTAATTTCGTGATGGACGATGGTGTGAGCTTCTCTCTCTCCCTGCTCGGCGAATTCCCCTGAGTAACGTTTCGCTCTCATTTTCCATATTGTTTTCTATAGCTATTTGTACGTGTTATGAGTCCGCTACATGTAACATTATCGAGTGTTGCTGTTTTGAAGCCAGGAAACGACAAAATGCAAGTACATCGTATTAAACACGAGAACCAGAGTGAAATATTATTTCAGCTTGTCCGCTCGCTTCGCTTTAATCAATTATGAAATTGGTTAATAATCACGTCAAATGCTATTGCGCACTCTTTTAATAAACGCGAACAGCGAAACCATTTTTTCGTCACAGCGTTTCGTCGCTCTCTACGCGCGTATAGATTTTCGCTGCGCTCAATTTTCGCTTTTGCTGAATGCGAAATTCGTAATGAAATCAAATCAAATCGAACTGTGTTTTCAACGTTTTGACAGCTTTGAAAAGAAAGAAAGAAATGCGCTCAAAAAAGACATTGAAAGATGTTGCGTTTTCGCATTTATTTAAAATTTTCGTTTCTCGATTGAATGCAAAGCACCAATCAAGCGAAGGTTGCCTGCTCATAATAAACGCAGCGCAAATTCTGTGAGTTCGCTCGCTTTGCTTTTTTTGTTTCTAAACACGTATATGCACATTGTTTTAAATTTATTACTGCAAATATATTTTCTGCTCACTATAATTATAGAGAGAGTCGCAATATGAAAGAGCACTTCGCTCGAATTGAAAACGCGAATTTGATGTGCTCCAAACGTGTAGAGCGTTTGAAAACAATGCACGTAAGTGTACGTATTTGCGTTGCTTGTGCATTTCGATCAACTTTTTCGCAATGTGTTTTATATTACATTACGCTTCGAAAAGTGATTATATTTCTTGCATCATTTATTAAGGGAGGAATGAGTTGCAACACTTCGCATAGAACTCATTTCACGCAATAAATAAAAGTTTTTTTTTACATTAATCAAAGCCGATTAATCACATTTCGCTTTCAGCTCGAACAAAAACGCATTACACAATGTAATCTGCTGTTTAGTATTATGTTTACTGCTGATTAGTACGCGTTTAATATTCGATAAAAAAGTAAAAAATTTTCAAATTAAAGTTGTTTTCGCTCGCGAGTGAGGCGAAAGAATTTCTCTCGATCTTAATTTTACTTTTGTTGACCTGAAATCATTAAAAAAAAACTTTTTTTCACTTCAGCCGTGTTCGCTAGCTTTATTCATCATTGATCTGAACGCAATTGAACACATTTGTACGCTTCTTTGATTATTGCTGTGCGTTCAAAATTTTCTTTTCTTTCACTCGCTTTCACAATACGCACAAAAACCGAAAATGAGTTAAATGATATGCTTTAAGAAAACCACTTAAAACGTGAAAAAACAGACAAACAAACAAACAAATATATGCCTAGCTGTAAACAATTACAAAATTTCATTCAAAGCTAATTTCGCATTCGTTTCGAGCGTTTTCAATGCGCGCTTATTTTACATAACAAAATCATATATTTCAACGAGCATGCTCTCGTTCATATATTTTTGAAGAACTTTTTTAACTACCGCGCTGTAATTGAAATATTGAATGAAGCGCAATTAAACGCACACACACGTAGTTAGTTATCTCGCTGTTTGTTCGTAACTTTATTTATCCTGAAGACAAAAATTCACATCGCGCTCGACGTTGCAGAGGCGAAATTAATCAATCACATTGCATGCGCAAATTTCTCAAATACACCATCGCGAATCTTATTTCGTTTCGCGACGCTATAATTGTCCGAATAACTATGTCGCGCAATTATTTTAAGTGAAAGTATTCTTTACCGTCGTAATTATAGTGCACTGTAGCCTTGTCCTAAATGTCAAAAACTTTTCATCTTTGTATACATAATGAATGGCAAAAGAAAACGAAAAAAAGACGAACACACGAGAAAAAGTTTTCGATAGTTGAGTAGACACTCTCGTTCGACTCAACTTGACTTTTTAAAAAACTCATCACAAATTCAATCCGTTGCTCGTTTTAATTTTTAACCAAAATATTTATGAATTCAGGTCGTGTTTATGCGTTTCGTCTTTGAAATGATATACTTTGCAAAATATAAAAGTGAAAAAAAGGTTTTTGTTTACCATTCACACTGAGAGTAAACTTCTTCTTCTTCTTTTTTGCTTTCGAAAACGTTTTCGCATCGAATTCGTATTGAAATATTATAAATGAATTCTCGCGAAATCGATCGATTCGTGTCGATTTGTGATCGTATTACTCAAATGCTTAATACGATAATTTGTAAATTGAAGAAGATCTATGAAAATGAATTACATTTCAAACATCGTATTGCGTTTATGCTGTTTTGTCATCTCGTTTTTCTATTTATAAATATGCAACGTGAACGTGATATTGCAGCTGAAATTTAAATCTACAATCGATATCCATGAAATTAAAGTTCGCAAAGTGCGCAAAGAAGGCAGCTAGACATCGATACTTTTCGAATTTCTTTACTGCTATTGTCGCTCTTGATTGATTCGAGTCGCTCGCTTAAACAAGAGGCCTTAAGTATTTCCGTAGCAACTTTTGAAATTTGAAATTTTCTTTCACAACAACCAATCGGTCTATGTTAAAATCGAATTTTCGCAGCGCTAAAATCGATATAATCGAAAATATTAATCGAATAGAGAAATTTCATTAAATTGCTCAATGAGGTGGCACAAATGAATTAAATACAAATTTTCTCCAATCGTTTTCATTTCAACTCATTAGTTTCAAAGAGCTAATTCTAATTACGAAACATGAAGCGTAATTAAACTAAAATATTCTGTCAACCATTAATTAGTTGTACAATTTTCATTGATTTATTACAGACCTCAACAAAAAAAATTTTTTTGCTCACTCAGTTAGAAGCAATATTTTTGCATTTTTTTAAAAACAATTTTCATTTTCAAATTTGACACTTGTGTTCAAGCTTAGTAATAATCAAATCAACTTTAATTAGTTCAACAAAAGCTGTTCATTTTAAAATTGGTGAAAATTTTAATACATTTTGACATTTATTCAAGCGAATTCATACAAATATGACAAAATCGATTGAAAATCATTTTTCAAAAAGCTTAATCGACTTCGCTAACTTTTTTCCCATCCATCCAGCGATAAAATACGAAAGAAAAGTTTGTTTAATTAAGCGATAAAAAAATCAATACTTTCCTTCTTCATTTGCTCATCTTTTGCGCTACACGATTATCAATTATTATAAATTACCAACGAAGCAGCGCAAACGATCGAAGCTCTTGCGAAAGATCGAAGAAGACAATTAAAGCTGCTTGCTGAGCTGCGGGCATAATTATGTAAAATGAAAAGAAAGAGTTTTTTTTCTTCACTTCGCCAAATTTTTCATCTCTCAACGCTATTTGTTTACACACAAATTTATTTCCTAATTAGTAAAAATATAGTTATTAAAGAGGCAAAAAAATGCTTTTTTGTGCTAAAACACAGCGGGCGAAAGTATGCGCTTAATTGCAGCTAATTTTAAATGTTAATCGAGCGTTTAATTTTGTCAAAAATCGTTTGCCGCTTTTTCAACTTAACAAGTTTTATAACATTTTTTTAATGCATCAAATTATCGAAAAAATCTTTGTACAAAAACTGATTTAATTTTTTTTTTCATTCATAACTTTTAAAAAAATTTAAGCAAACAACTTGCGGCTATTGCCTATTTGTCATTTGCGCAAGGAGTTTTTTCCTTTAAAGAATTCCGCTTAAAACAAATTTTGAATATCTGCTGGCTTCACTACCTAAAACCTGTCCAAAATTGAACTCGCACATAGTAAACTCTTGCGCGTGCAGCTGTGATAAATTTCAAAATAATCAACGAGTTAAATTCCTTTTTTTCACCTTTGCCATTGTTCGATTTAAGTGGAAAAGTGTGATTCAATGTAAATTTATAAATAAAAAATGACAAACGAAAAAAAGTTTTTATTCGTTCTAGGGAAAAACCGTTGTTTAAAAGCCATTGAGTTTGTAAACAAATAAAAAACTAAAAAGCTACGCTTCACTCTGCATACCGAGGCTAATTATAAATTCAAAGAGCATTCAAGTACATATAAAATTCAGAGTAAAGATTTGAAATCGTTTTTAAAAATCAGAAAATCAGCGAAAAAAAAATTTATGAACAGTGGACAAAAGTTTTTGATTGAGGTTAAGCAAAATTTGATTTTAAATTCCGAAATGTGGCGTATGAAAAATGATTTTCAAAAGATCGCAAATCAATATTTCGCTTAAAAGCTATAAAAATATTTTTTTGTCACACTTCTTAAGCATTAAAATTTTTTGATTTAATTTTTGTGCAAGTTCAGTTTTGGACAGGTTTCGACACTACTGTTAATGGTTCTCTTGGCTAATGTTTGCGTTTTGTATTGAATTTTAAGAAGTTTTTACTTTTCGAATCGCAGCGAAAAAAGAAAAGAGAAAATCTCATAGCTTTCGCTTCACAAAAGCGAAAGAAACACAAGATCGATGAATATATTGAATCTCGAGTTATGAATATTTATTGCGAAGCGTTTTGTCCCCAATATCGTCAATTTTTTTGCGGCGAAAAAATTTTTCTTTTCTTTAAACGAAAAACACCTCCGCACTATTCTCGCGGGTAATGTTTCACTTTTTTGAGTTTCGCTTTTTACTTATTTTCAACATATCGTTTGTCAATAATAGTTGTAGCATCGTTTTGACTCATTGAATCTGTCAATTCGTTTCGTTTTTTTCTCGAAAACTTAATTTCTGAACTTTTAGTCCCGTCTCAAAAAAAAAGATCGCGAGAAACGAAGCAAAATGAACGGTGCACCAACATGATAGCTAAACGATCGACGATTGCAATTCGAAATGGTTTCTGTTTTCTTGCTTTTTTCTTCATTTCTTTTTCGCTCGCAATTAACAATAATAACTCATAAAAGTCAAAATGAAAGCGGTGAAAAGCGTAATAAGACTCAATTCACTTTTAGACGCTAATTACGCGATTAATTTTACTTTTTAAGTTTGCACCTATTCACTTGATATGATGATAATTGGTTTGTCGTTTACCGTCGTTTCAATCTCTTGTTCGCTAATGTTTTCGCTTTTTTTTCTTAAGAGAAGGAAAAAAACACAATGAAGCAAAGTGAGCAAAACTGTAAACCATTTAATCGTAATCGTGTACATTTTTTTCTCTTTCTCTCGCTGCCTGCCTGCTTTTATCCACTTTATTTCGGCGTTTTAACTTAAATTACTTTCATAATTATCCACGAAATGTGAGCGTTTTACTTTTGTCGACACACGAACACGCTGTTTAGGATACAATTAAGTCGTCACAAAGCGAGAAGCGTCGTTACTTTTTTGCTAAGCCAGCATCAATTTAATGGAAGTACTCGTGTAGTGCGATCATCTAGCATGAGCGTTTAAAATCTCGAGTACATGAAATTGTCGAGCTTCGGCTCCGTTTAAGCAGCGAAATGTGCGTTTTATTTTTTGCTCGCTTTCAAATTGTCATTATTTTGAACGTAATCAAATAAACGAATCGATTAAATTAAAGCAGCGAGGAATGAAAATAGCGAGAGAACACCGTGTAGTAAATTATTGGGTAAAGCAATAATAATTACTTTACCCTTATCGAGCATGCAATTGATACGAGTGTTAAGAAAATTTGAAATTACAATCGAAAAACTTTGTTAATTCAGCAGTCGAATTGCAGCTCTCAGCTTGAGCTTCGGCAAAAAAGAAAAGCGGCGAACATGAAAAGGCCGCCTGCCTTAACTAACTCGACGTTTGTATTTAATATTTACTCGTTTCTGAGCTTGTGTGTTGAACACTAAATTCGAGCGCGTGTTAGAAATTGTAGGAAAGAGAATTCGAAGGTGAGTATAGCGAACGAAAAGAGCGAAAGAACAAATAAATTTCACTTGCTTCTTTGCTTGGTTGGCACTCTCGAAATGGCTCAATCCTGTGCCCGAATCTAAATTTTGATCGATATTTTTAAACGCTCTCGATAAATTATTATTATTGTTTGCTAAGGTGCGTCGCGTAGTGTTTATATTAATAGCTGATTCAGCGTGAAAGCAAAAAAAAGCTTTTCTTTATCTAATTAATTCAATTATTTATTCGCGAAAATAAAGAAAAATTTTTATTGCGAATGCACTTATATACCAAGGCAATATTTCATATTTGGACAAAATTGAAATCAATTATTTACTGTAAACTAGTTTACTCGCTTAATCAATACAATGATCGCAATTATGAATTTTGATCGCTCACCGAAACTCATTTTTAATTGTATTTATTCGATTGATCTGCAATTTTTCTTTACTATTTCACATTTAATTTTTACATGATCATCTTGCTTGTCGTATAAAATTTCGCTCATTTCGAACGTTGCATTTGTAAGAAGAAAATTTTAAAATGAACAAAAAACGATATTTAAAACAATAAAAATGCAGCTCCCCTTGACTTTATAAAAATAAAGCTTTTCGAAATTTTATGTGCCATGCAGTTAAGAAGAAGAAGAAAAAAATGCACGCGCGTACCCAGTTAGTTGGTTTCTTTCTTAATTTACATTTTGATGAATTACCCCGCAATTCATGTGTCGATCGATTTCTTCATGAATAATGCGCGAAATTGTTGTTTAAATTATATTTTCTCCTAAAACAAAGTAAACTTTTTTCCTTTGTATTAAATAAAGAAAGTTAAGCCAATTTGCATATTTAGCAACAAATGCAATAAGACATGGCAATGTAATTGAGAAAATAAAATCAAAAAAATTCTGCGCGGAATAACAAATAAGGAATTCATATTAAAAAACACAACTGGGTTCCAGAAAATTGAAAATTGTACTACGCTATAAATTTAGTTTTTAGCAATAAAAACGCGTTGCGTTTTTTAGAGCTAATCTATGACCAATCAATCACATTAATCGTAATTTATTTGTGCTCCTTTTTTTACTTTTTTTACGAATTTTTCCTTTTTTTCTTTCTTATTTTTCAGAATATAATAATTCATCTTTGCTTTTTAATCATTTCGCTTTTCTTCTTTTCGTTTTAAATTTGAACAAAATTTGTGAAACATTAAGTTCGAAATTGCATTTTTATCAAGCGTAATTCATACGCTTTATGATTCGTTAAAAAAATGTATTTGAAAATGAACGAGTCTTGTTAAAAATTTTTTTCATCGCATGTAAAGATTATGAAGCATAAATCGATCACCACTACTTTAATTTTCATTTCGTAAAAATGCAAAACGAAGCGAAATTTTGCGTTTTTTTACGTGAAAAGAAAATATTTTTGTGCGAATTCGTTTTTGCGATTTTCAAGATTCTCGAGCAGAGAGATTCGCCGACATATGGCGTGCGTGGAAATATTCCAATGCGAGCGACGGTTTTAAATATAATTTAGCAGCATGTTCTTGAGTTAATTAATGAAGCAAAGCTCGACAAAATGCTCGATTTCTATTCGAAATCGGGTAATTATTATCCAAAATATAGTGATTATATTTTCACCTTCTCAACTGCGAATCGAATTTTTCTTAATAGCCTAATTTTTGCATATTTTATTGCGTTAAGTGTAACTCGTGAGTATTATTCAAATCAAATGTAAAAATCAATTAACCTCGAACCTTGGTGAAAAAAGTGAAACAAATAACTTCGTAATTAGTATCTCGATTTACATAGAAGAATGCTGCTGCTGCTGCTTTCAACAAACTTGCGCTAAACGTTAATTAGTATGAAGGTCCCAGTGTCTCGACTTGTCGAAGAAGTACAAACTGTTTAAGAAAAAAAAACTTTAATCACTCATTTTTTTTCAAATCAAAGTAACATGAAAAGTGAATTTAAAATCAGATTAAACCGCAAGCTTGGAATGCACAATTTTGATTTTGATCTTAATATGTTAAAAATAAGTTAATCCTATTGGGCAAAAATTGATACTTACGCTTATATCGTACTTAACAAATTGGGGATTTACTGTGCGCTTAAAGAAATTAAAGATTAAGAAAAAAGCGATTATTTTTTGAAAATTAAGCGTGAGAAATGAATTTTGAAAAGAGCGAAAACAGTAGAAGAAGTCGCTCATCATTCAATGTATAGACAACAGTGACGATAGATTTTCGCGAGTTTTTTCTCTGCTATTTATCAGCCAATTACGCAACATTCACGAATCTCGGCGAAACACAATTTGTTAAACCAAATTGAATTATTTTTCATAATTCCCATTTGCTGCGCCGCAATCTATCCTCTCAAGCTGGTCTGCTCAAAGAAACTGGCTTTGTGATTAGTGAAAAGCTTTCATTTAATTCTTTCATTTAATTTTCATTCGTTTTATTTTTTCCATTTTAAATTAGAAAATTTTACTTGAGCGCGCAGAGAAAAAAGTGATCACACGCTGTGAGTTTCTATTTCATTTTTTTTATTAAATTGTTTTTAAAATTATAAATGCTGCTGTCGTCATTAAGATGCGTGTTTATCTGTATAGTTATGCATGTGTGTGTGTGCGCGCTGTCATTCATTCTCCGTTACTTTATTTCGACTGAACAAAAAAAATTGAAGCGAACGAAAAGAGGAAAAAGTGGGATTCATTTGAAAACATTAATTAACACGTTTATTAAGAAACAGATTGAGGCAATGAAAATGAATGGAACGAGAGAAAACTTTTTTCGAAATGTTTTATGAATTGCAAAACGCAAGAGCCACAATGCACATAAATTTGTGTTCACTGCTTTTAAAATCAATTTCGCTCGCGTTACCTCCACTTCACTGCTTATAATCTCAACATTTTTCTTCGCTTGTCACACAAACTTCTAATTATGAATTCTTTGTCAAACTTTTTTTTCTCTCTCTTCTTTCAAACGAATTCACTTTTAAAAAAATTAAAAATGAAAAAAGTTATTTTCATTTTCGATTTCATCAAAATAACACAATGAAAACGCATTCACTCTTTCTTAAATAAATAAGCTCATTCATTCTTTTATCTCCATTTTGACGATTGTTGAAGAAGTTTAGATTCATTCAATTTTCGAGCTTCGCTCAGCCTTTCAATTCAATCTAAAAATGATTGTTACTCTTCTGTTGACTCAATTTTATTGAATTATTAGCTTACTTTTTTGAGATAAAAAAAATTAAATAAAATTCAAGATGAAAAAACAGATTTTTGTCAACAGTTCTCGCAATTATAATCGTCACCTCCGACCGACTTTACGACTATTTTCAGAAATTTTCAGTCCTGTGAATTCACATGTGAGTTCACACGTAAAAAATAATTTTTTTAAAACTTTACAAAAATTATAATTGAGTGACCTCTCTGTGCTACATTAGTAAAAAAAGTTTAAAAAATTTCTTTTTATAAATTTTAAAATTGTGTAATTATCAATAATCAGAATGCAGAGTCACCAATATTACAATTCGAACGTGTCTCACTCAGCGCATTTAAGATTTTAAACACTTTATTGAATTAAAGCGAAAACATGCGAAATTTAATTACCGTAAAACTTGTTTGGTTAGGCTTCTGAATCGGCAAAATTTTACACCCAATGTAAAGACAAATTAAATGTGATTATGCATGTTAACATAAATATCAAACACACCCTAAAACACGAAGTGCTAAATTTAACAATTAAGCGGCAAGCATTTGTTTTTCTTGGTAATATGAAAATTTTTCAAAATTTCTCTAAAGTGACTATGGCAAGCGAAATAAAAACGCAAAAAAAACAAGCCAAACTAATGCTTGAATATTGTGAGTTGCATTTTGGTTTTTTAATTTGTTAGAACATGAGAAAATCTTATGATAAAAATATAATCGGTAATTGATTGCATCGCTTAATTTGCGGCGCGTAGATGATACTTTTCAATCTAAGAAGCGCAGAAATTCAAAAGTGAAGTCATAAACATTTCATTAAAACGCTGAATAAAATTGTCGATGCTTTGATGGTGCAATTGATTGATGCGAATAGAAAGCGAAAATCGACGCCCATTTTAAAATTTTACACTAAACAAGAGCCCCTGAAAAGAGAATAAGCAAAAGATCACTTCTGTCGATCTCTACATTACAAACACAGGTCTGGGACAGTGAAATAAATTGCTTTGAAATATGAACTCGATGAACGTGAAACAAGCAACAGTCTGGGGCTATGTGCAACGTGTGAACGAAATCATTGGCGAGAATCTTCGGCACACACAAAAAAAGGAAATAATAGAGAAAGAGCGCGAAAAATTATATTATCGATCAAAATGTGTTTTACATTGAAGTTGTCTCATCAGAAAGTAAAAAAGAATAGCGTTTTCGTGAATAAAAGGCGTATTCTAAATACACTATTTCTGCTCGTGAACATCAAAAACTTTTCTTTTTTTCGTAAAAATTTTTCACAAGTATACATAAAATTTTTGTACGCCGAAAGAAACAAAGTTCGGTGAAGAGTTTGCCCTACTCAAATACATCCACCAAGTTTGTGTGTGCGTGTGTGTGTGGTCGAGACTTATCTATCTCATTTCGTGTTGTGCACTGAATCATGTGTACATCAAGAACTTAAACTTCAATTTTTTTGCCTTCTTTCTTCTTCTTCATTTAATTAATTTGCTGGAACATTAAAAAGTTTTTTTTTCTCTAAATAATATCGCCATTATTTAAAACGCGATCCGTTCCATCTTTCTCTGAAATAAAATTGACGTGCTCTTAATTGCAACATCGTTAAAATTAGCATCAACGCAGGCCGATAATCGCTTTTTAATTATCTCGAACGATTAGGCGGACATATTCAGTTATAATATGGCGCATTGATGTTTGCGTGTATGTGCATGAGAAAGAAATTACGATCGCGGCATTTCGGCGAAGAAGGCAAGTGCGAAAACAAAATTTCGAAATGAAATTCTAATTCAATTTTCGGTTCGATGTATCAAAAGCGGTGCGTTAGTTAAAAAATGAATTTCGTATACGGAACAATTCATCGACTGCTTTCGTAAGCTTAGTTCATTAAGTCGTAATAACTTATTTAATTTTTTTTCTCGCCAAAAGAATATAAAAAATGATTTTTATGCTAATGATAGCGTTTGTTGTTTTTTTCTTTTGCTACACTTTGTTATTTCGTTTGTGTACACACATTTCGCTTGCGAGAAAACGCACGAATTAATTTTACGCGACGCCGATAATACGTTAATTTGCATTTATTATCACCAGGAATGAAAAAAAATTCTTTTTTTCGCTTTTTTTCTTCTTCTAAATGTTGTTTATTTTCACTATTTTCTTATTGTACGAAATCAATACCAGACACGACCGCTGTTCTCACGTGTAGATTGTATTAATAGAAATTTTTGGAGCAATTTTTTTCCTTCTCCTCGAACTAAACTAGAACAAGTTGTTCAGAGTATTTCCGTGTAGTGAGTACTGACAAAGAGATGGAGTGTAATCTGAATTTTGGCGAACAATTTATTAATAGTCGAATAAGAATAAAACGAATGCGATGATGTGTGAGAAAACGATCGAGCGGACATCGCAAGAAATTGATGCATGCTTAACGGTCGTAGAACCATAATAAAGTATCCGCACGTTATTAGTTAATAATGCAAAATCTGCAAAAATGATCGCTGATGGCTTTGGAGAAAAAAAGCGTACAAGAGTTACTTGATACTCTTATTCGCTGTGAGAAGAGCGAAATTCGCTTTTTTGGTTATCAATAAAGAGCAAAAAAATAATTCGCGAAAGATACTTAAGACAAGAGAGTTGGCGTATAGTGTGTATGTGTATGTGTGTGTGCACTGAAAGATTACATTGGTTATGAGTGTAGAGCCGAGAATGTATAACGAGAGAGCAAAAAAGAAACAAGGCATATGCATTATGCATTATTGATGAGATTAAAGCAGCGTAAAAACGACGCAATCTAATCTTACGTTCATTTGATGAGCCAAAAAAACGATTTTTGCATTGCCATTCGCATAGCACACTGAAAATGATGAAAATGTATTACTTAAAGTTTTTGAATATTACAAAACTTTATAAATGAATCTCTCATTAAAAATGATAAAAAATATACAAAGCGACCTAATTTTTTGTGCGCGAAGCGAACTTATCGAGGCAATTAATACTGTCGATCAGTACGAGCGATGCGATGAGCGAAGGAGCATTTTTCAAAAACGAATTTGTCACGGAGATTGTGTGTAGCCTTCAAAGTTGGAGTGATTGAAATGAATTTTTAAGAAGAAATAATGAGCGAGAGCATCTTTCTCTTTATGAGAGCGTGTAAAATGTGTTCAAATTACACAAATTGAGCAGATACGACGATATTGGTAAAAATGGCTGTTTGCGTGTACAGCGTCAATTTATAATCGATAGAAGCGAATGGCAAACGAAAAAAAGCTAAACTGCAACAAACTCCATTTTCGAATCGCGTTTAATAATGTTTCAAGAAACGAAAAGCTTAAAAATGAATTATTTTCACGTCCTCATATGCATTAAATAGCTTAGCTGGAGCGTTGCATAAACTATGTGTAAAAATGTTCGCTTGCGTTTTCTCCCTCGGCTTTCTAATATTTTGCTTCTCCACTCTTTTGACACCTTTGTTTACGAAAAAGACATTGAAACGGTTGAATTATTTGCCGCAATAAAAATTAAGCTATTCGCAGATAAGTTTGAAGTGGAAAACAGCCTTCAAGCCGATCAAATATTGCGAATAAATTCATTTCTCGCCTTGAATTCGACGTTTTTTTGTTGCTTTGTTCAAAACTCTTTAAACTTCGAATAAAATTCAAATATTAAGCTAGAGATTAGCATTTGAGCAGCGAGCTTGTAAACAATTGAAGAATTAAAGCAAAAACAAAGTTTTGCGCGCTTTTCTACTAAAACAGAACACTTGTCAATGTTAATTTCGTGTTTACTCGCGTTTAATTTGATCGCAAAAAGTGAATAAAAAACAGGAGCAAAAAGGATGAGAGTGAAACAATGAAATGTTTTGATTCGTAAATTTGTAAAGCGGTTTTTGAAAAAAAATAAATTATTTAACTGTCACAAATAAAGCCGATCATTAAATTCTTTTTTCCGAATCTAACCTAAAAAGAAGTTCCCACAAAACAAATACGCGAAAGCAGAGCAGCGAGCAAGCGAAAAACACGGGGACACTTGAAAGCGTTTCGATTATATAAATTTTAAATTAATTTCGAAAAAATTTTTACTCATTGCTCTATAATTTTTTTGATTTTTTGGATTTTTTTTTTCATAAAACACAAATACGTCCTCTTCGATCATCTCTTGAGAAGTGATTAAGCAAAACAGAGGTAGAAGAGAGAGATTTAAAAGCGAAGAAAAGTTCAACAAACTTTCGGCTGCTTTTTTGCTTGAATATATGTTCGTGGTGAGGCAATGAAAAGAAAGAAAGAGCGAGAAAATTGAAATACAAACTTTGAAAAAAAGAGAAAGAAAAACATGGATAGCGAAAATCGTCCCACACGTGAACCTCAAAAGATAATTTCACAAATAAGGTGTGCAAAGAGACGCAATTTCATTGCTTGCTCTCCTCTCTCGCTCTCTCTTATCGATTTCCTCAATTCATAAAAGTGAGAAGCAATAAAATGCAGTTAATCACTCGATTGCAGCGCGTTCTTAAAGTTCTTTATTTAATTACACTTCGAAAAAGTGATAAAAGTTCTATGCGCCGAGTAACTAAATTTTTAGAGAATCAATTTTTGAAATGACAGCAACGAGCGAGTCGAGCAGCTTGTTCGCGCCGTTTAGCGCATTCAAATCGCTATTTTCACTTTTTTTCGCTCAATTTGAAGAGCAACATTTGAATTAAGAGCAGGAAAAAATAGTAAATCAATGAAATTTATCGATGCCGCATAGTGAAACGCGAAATTCAATTTCGTGAGCAAAACAAACTCAATTTTTGAAAGCGCGCAGAATGCAAAGCGTTAATCGTTCGTTTAATGAAGAATATAAAAAAAGGCGAGAAAAAGCTAAAAATTACTGTAATTCAGTTACAATGAAAAACGTTTTTTAATACAATTTGAAAATTGTGCGCTTTTTTGCGCTGAAAATTAATTAAAGGGTGCATTTAAAAACGTGGCTTATAAACGCTTGATTTGTGGTCGTAAAGCGAAGTCGATCACGAATTTGACTTTCTTTTCTTCGCTTTTTTCGATTAAAATTTTGACAATGAATGATAAAAACAATTACCGCTTATCGCCATCAGGAAGGACTTTTTTTAAAGCGAAGCAAATTTTCACGTAGGTTTGCCTTTTCAAGACCCTGGCAACAATCGTTGCGCTTTGGATTTTTATTATTTGTTTTCCGAGCCAGCAGAAAAATAAAAGAAAATTAATTTTTTAAAAAAATTGTGAAACAGAGCAACGTGAAACGAATTTATTGATATTTTTTGAAGGGATTTTCTCAATGAAAAACCTCGATTCGCATTTCAATAACACATTGAATTCTAAATCGAGATTTGCTTTTTCTTCGCTAAATTCGAGCAAAAAAGTGAGCGACTTTTGTCGATCGTCTCAACGATGCATCTCTTCTTCATCTCGCATTTTTCAATTTCGCTTCATTTTTTTCAACTCATTCGCTTTATCATCAGCAAAAACTTTTTTTAATGCATAAAGCAGTCAATTGTCGACGATTTCACGCGAAATTCGCGAATGATTGCGCTATGAAAAAAAACTGTTTTTCCAAATTATTTTTTTCATTTCTTTTGAAATTGCGATAAAAGAAAATTTTTGCGTTTACATTAAATTGGTTTCTAAATGCAGAATAAGCTCTTACTTATATCGACGCATTTTTCACGCATAAAATTATAGAAAAATTATTTTATTTTCATTTCATTACAGAGCAAAAGCGAAACCAGGAAGTTTTGATCTCTCGCTGTCTCTCCATCTTTCTCTCTCCATCTCTCTCTCTCTATTCCTTCAATTACACCGTACGAAATAATGGCCGTTGTACTCAGTGTTCAATCTCAAACGAAAGCTATTAATGCATTTCCATATGAAAATGAAGCGAGCAGAAAAAAACACTTTCAATCAAAATTTTCAAATGAAAGAAAAAATTTTTTCTTGAATTGACCTCTTTGTTTGTTTGAATAGAAAATGAATTTTTATTTCGAACAATGAATTTTATTTTTTCATCAGGTAGATGTTTCAAATCGTCGAGTAAATTATTACTGTTGCGCACTTTTTTTTGATGCTATTTTCCCCTCGAATCGCTCGTATATTCAATTCTATCATCAATAGAAATTGTTGACAACAGCAATTTTCGGTAAATATTCACAAAAAAAATGTTTTTTCGGCGAAAAAAAAAGCAAAAATCATTTTCGGAAAAGTTTGAAATCAAAGTGAAAGCATTGAGAAAGTTATGTAACCTTAGAGATTATAGTGTAAAGTAAAATTTGTGATCGCATCAGAATCCCGCGACTTTAGCTTTAAAAAAAACTTTTTTCGTCTTTCATCGCTCAACTTTACATCAGATAAAAGCTTATCAGTAGCAATATCGTTTGGAAATTTGATCGAATCACTGATCTAAGCGATTTGAAGCAACGTAATGCATGCATCAAAGAAATTTTTTGACAAACTGAGCTGCTTTATTGTGAATGCGATTACACAACTTTTCAAAATTTTCAGGCACCGATCAAAGCTAAATGGAAGTAAGCGGCGTCTCTTTTTGCGAGAATCTATTCGAGAAAACAAAAGCGAATAAGAGATGAATTATGTCAACCGATGAATTGAAGGTAGAATTCGGTTTCGAAACGAATTCGATTCACTTATGAGATTATCGTACAGTTTTTGCGAGTCTTTTTAAGCAACTAAAATATGAGCCTATTTTTCATCGAAGAGATTTATCGTTTTTCATCTTCTCGAAAAGGTTTCTGCCTTTTCTCATTGAAATTTTTCTTTTTCAAGCGTTTTCGACAAAAACTAAGCTAAAGCGATCATATTTTTTGAAGCAAAATCTTTTTGTCTCTCGTTGAAAATTGAAGTAATCCGCTGTGTGTGTGTGTGTGTTGAAATTATCTAATTTTTTTAGCGAATACTAATTTTCAACGTTCGAAGTTTATAACTCAATATTCTTTCACTGCTCACTGATTTATTGCGAACGAATTACACTGACGAAGCGTTAACTTCGAAAACGAGCAATTTTTGAGAGAAACAGAGAAAGTAGTGACCAAGCGTAGCTTTTTTAAATTACTTTTGCTTTTACAGAAACGAAGAAGTAAAAAAATTACATTTTCGTATCATTTACTACACAGTTTGCTGCGATTACACACGAACTCAATATACACACGCTAATACTCACACTCGAACTCATATACATTTATATATAATTACTGCGAAGCCCTTAGCGATAAAGGCAATAAGCGAAGACCACAACTAATAACCAAACACTTTGTTTAGTTAAAAAGAAAAAAACTTTTTTTCTCTTCTGCACACGTATTTTTTCACTTATTTTTCCTTTGCTAGAAACAAGTGAAACACACTCATCCTCTCTCTCCACTCACCGACTTTTTCTATACGTTTTTTTACGTTTTCGAAAACGAATCGAAACTGATTTTTCGTTATTATCTCAATTAGCGAATAGAACCATAAAACTTTTACTTTACTTTATGGCTTGTAAATAATAATAATAATAATAATCATTGTGCAACATTTCGATTTTTCTTTCTTCTCCTTCTTCTTTCATTCGCTCTTACGTTTCGAACCCACTTTAATTACACTTCGCTTAGGTCGTTTTTTGAATAATAAAATCGATTTTTTTCTCTAATTTTTTCTCTCAGAATCCAAATTTTTTTACCTTAATTCTAAAACAGAGCGAAAAATTATACGGCGTTTAAAAATTCAACATTTATGATAATATTTACGTTGGCTTCATTAAAAAAGCAGCAAAATTACGTTCGCTGCTTGGATAATTTATAATAAGCGTAGTAAAAAATAAAAATTTAAAAAGAAATTAAGCATCGCTGTGCAAAATTGTTAATTTAAAAACGCGGAGAATAATAAAATGTCAATCGATGTGGCTTTGTAAGCTAATAAATTCAAGCGTAAAATTTAAATTCACATGAATTTAAGTTTAATGAGGCTTAATTTTGTTATCCTATCTTCTAGGTTATTTATAAATTTTTTTTTCTACACAAAAACTCAATTTGGCATCTGTTTTTTCGTTTTCTTCTTTTTTTGAAACGTCTCATTGCCTTGATATCATGATAAATGAAATTTCGAGAGAAAAAGAGAGCAAAGAGAGTTTGTCAATTAGATTTCTTTAATTAACCATTAAATAAATGAGCGCTCGTTAATTTGACAATAACAAAAAGGAAGTGAGTTTTAAAATAGCAATACAATAATGTAATACAATGTGACCAGACTGAAAAATCAATTCTGTCAATTTAAATCTAGCCAGCGCCAGGCTACATCGAAAAACACAGCACTTGTTACCGCTTTGAATGAATAATTAATTTTCTGGTTCATCGAAGCTTTTTAATGCAGTTTTTTTATATGATGCATCAATACAAATTTAACTAGAAAAGTTTTCAAAAGAAAAAACGCGAAATCATAAATAAAGCAAATTGTATGCAGCTTTCAATCACTTTTCACTCGTTTTGAGCGCTTTTTTTGCTTGAATTAATTTTTTAGTCAAACATTCAAAGAAAAAGTAATGATATTCGGCGAATAAAAAGAGAGAGAGAGAGATGCTAGAGATGAAGTGACGCTTTTCAAATTGAGAATGTTTTTTTGAGGAAGAATGAATAAGCTTTCTAAATGCGGATAATAATAAAAAAAAAGTTGAAATTCTTTTCTTATCTGATCTGTTTGCTTAACTTGTTTCTTGTTCGGATCAAAGCGAAACAAAGAATTTGAATTTGGAAGTGAAGCGAAGATAAACTAGAAAATGGTTATTATTGATAAATGCCAATAAAAGGTGTTGATTCTCGTTAATTATTGCCTGCCATCCAATTCGCTATTCAACAAATTTTCTTTATTTTCTCTTTTCACTCATTTTCGCTAACGAACGCCCTCAGAAATGCTTCTTTCCTCAATTATTTAAAGTCGTACAAAATTTACAGCTTCGGAAAATCTCTTTAAATACGATCGTATCGTGTTGCGATTAATTATAAGATTGAGTATAAAAAGAGTTTTGCGCTCTTACTTCGATGTTCTTCTGTCGCTCACAAAGCGCTTTGCGAAAAGCAATGAGCTTCGATCGAAACGTGGACCGAAGTAAATTTTTTGCGCGAGTTAAAACTTAACTTTAAAATCAATGTTTTCACGATTTTCTACCTAAATTGGCAATTAGTTTGAAGTGAAAGCTAAATTTGTTTTTTCGAAGCAATGAAACCATCAAGCATTTCGCTTTTTTTGCGAAAGGGTTAAAACGATCGTATTGACAGATAACGCGTACACATTGTTCGCAACGCTATAATTTTTACAAATTTTTAATTGACACGCTGCGAAATTCTCATTTTTTCTTCTTAAATTGGATTGTCGTCAAAAGCGAAGGTTTTAAATTTTAAAATAATTACTGTTGAAATGAGCGAAATTCGAATGAGATAAAGCAAAAAATTGAGCCGCAGTTTGAATCGCAAAGAAGTCCATTGCAAAAAAAAGTTCATTAAATAAAATGACAGATTCAAGCTCAAAAGTTTTGTAAAACTAATTACATACTTATTATCTGTAGAAACGCGCTGCGAAGAAATTTTCTACATTTTTTCTCGATTAGAAAAAAAATATTTTCATTAAGGTTATTGTGAAAATTTCTCCTTTTTTTCACTCAGCCAATCGCTTTCGCTGCGAATGCATATTTTAAAAAATTTTTGATTAAAAACAAATTAACGCTTTGATAAGTGACATCAAAGTTTTTTCGCCGCGATTCTACTATTCTATTTAACAAATTATCAAAGGTGTGACCGATGGTTTGAAAAAACAGCGAAACTAATGGTAAAAAAAATGAAATCCGATCGATACTCGCTTTTGCTTCGAAGTCGAAGAAATTTGTCCGAAATAAAAAGCTTCAGCTCATTACTGAAAATTGAATATTAAAAAAAAAATCAACAAACTCAACGAAATTATAATTTATGCTTGCTTATTCGAATCAAGATTAGCTCAAAGTGCTTATTTGTTTTAGCAAATTATTATTTTTTCCTCTCAGCGCAACTTCTTTTTCATAATTGTGCCTCGATTTGCTGTATTTCAATTCCAGGAGCAATTCGCGCGAACAAAAAACAATTTTGTAACGCACGAATTGCTTGCTAAAAAGTGATCGATTTTAAAATATTCATCAAAAAAAAGTTTCTCATAATAATAATCTTAAATACAAATCAAAAGCGAAATTCATGAAAAATTCACCTGAAAGTGTATCACAATTCAAGTGTTTATTTAATTTCCTTGACCAGCGTTCTTTAATTTACCGTTTTTTCTTCTTTTCGTATACAATATTTGGTTTAATTTAAAGGAAAAAAATGCGCAAACTGCTTTTTAAATAATAAATGAGCGAAATATTTGAAAATAAAAATAAAAAATTAGATTATCTAAAATCGAGAGAAAAGCGTCTAAAAGTTGTTTTTATTACGCGAAAAGACACAATAGTGACCTAAATTGCGATTCACCTTCGCTCCGAAAAAAGCGAAAACCATAAATCTAAGAGCAAAATGTGCAATTTATTATTATTATCATTATGATTTTTCTAAAAGAAAAGCTGGTAAAAATAAAAGAACTAATAGTTTGCAAAGTACCGATACGCGAAAGCATTTCAGGCGCAATTCAACGGCGCACGACGTTATAGGCGAAATGAATTTTCGCGTACAATTTCGTGGTCAACGAAATGATTGTTTTCGGCGTCGAATTAGATAATGAAGTAAAGTGAAAAAAATAAAATAAAATCAGCTGTAATCAAGCGGTCAGTTGCGTAACAGTGAAGTGTATTTGAAACAAAAAAAAGCATAATCGCAATAATAATCACTTTAACTGACTTACGAGACATTGAAACTAACGCGGCGGTTATTTTCTACACCGTGCAGCAACAACAGAAAAAAATCGATTCGTGCGTTTATGATAAAATGAAAATTATGTAGCATTTATTGTAATTCTCTCTAGTCGATTGTGATATCGCGTACACAGTATAAAGTATGGTCGTTTATTTTTTCTGCAGCTAAAATTGCTCGAATGCTAATTACATTTTAATCGTAATTACAGTTTTGATGTATTTTTGTATTGCAGAGGTATAAAAACATAACAAGCGAAGTGCAATATAGAAAACGAACGGTAAAAACAAGAGAAAGAGAGAAAAAGAGGATGAAATACTTTTTTACGGCCCGAACTGTTGGCCGAGCTCAGTTTTTTACTCTCGGCAGCGTTCGAGTAATTTGCAATCACAAAAATTTTTTGTCATTGTACGAAAACACTATTTGCAAATTAATGGCAAATAACCGCGAGACTCGTGAGTGTGTCACGTAGTAGGCAACAAAAATTGAATGCACCGCTAATCAAGCGGCAATAGGCTTCGTTTTCGACGTACTCAATGCATTTAGATCGTATGCGTTGTTGGTAAGGTTACTCAGTTTTATGAGCTTTCCTTTTCTACTCTACGCGATTAACAATTGAAAAACATTAAACACAATTAAAAAGCGATTCAATTCGTAAACAAAACAGTTTTTTCGATGATCATTCTTCGCCGGCAATTATTATTATTATTATGCAAGCGAAAGCGAGTACTCTAAATGAATTCGAAATTTTGATGTGTTTGGTAATTAAAGCGCATACTGCAAACGATAATCACAATAATCATTAATTAACCAACGGTTTCGACTTTTTTATTTTTTCGCTCGCAAACTTTCATTCTAAATTTAGCTTCGCAGCATTTTCGCTTTCGTTTTCGATTTAAATTAAAACGTGTGGCTTTTTCGAAAGAACAAAACGCACTCGAAAACGTTTTTTTTCAAACTCAAACTCAATTTTATTAACGAGTGCGAAGTGGGGCTCGAAGCGAAGACCCTGAAAAAGAACAATTGATGCGGCTTGTCAGCGAGCTAAGAAAAGACCCCGCGCTCGTTGATTAACTTGTTAATTAATCTTATCTGAATCTATCTGGCCGCACGTAGTCGCACTTTGTTAAATGCAAATTATCGAGCAAATTAAATTTTCTCTTCAATTCACTCAAGCTTGCCGCTCTTTCAACGCCTCATGCAGAAATTGAATTCACTGGCGGCCGATTCGCTGTTATAAGCTCCCGAAAACGATCGAAAATAATCGAACTTGGTTCGAAAGGCTGCGTATTCATAAAAATGTAATCATAATCATAATTTATCATTTTGCTAAAAAGCGTCAATAAAAAAATCGCCTCAAACGAGTTAATGAAATTCAAGAACCTCTTTTAAGCGTCAGAACAATAAACAAAGCTATTCGATCATAAAGTGCAATTGTTGTTCGAAGAAAAATACTTTCCATTGATGAAATGCAAAGAATTTCTCATATACGCACTCGTTCATTGTAAAAAATGTTTAATTCGATTGAAAAGAATTTGTTACCCATTTTTTTCTTAAGAAATCTTTCTTTTCTCTTGTCATTTCTTAAAACTGATCGCAGAAACAAGTGAATTATTCTCTTAATCAGTAATTCGCTTATTCGGAGAATAATAAAAAATTTTCTTGACAATACAAGGACACAAATATTCATTCGTTTCGGTCAGCAGCGAAATTCTTTATTATTTTCGCATATTTTGTCGTTCAAAAGAAAAAAAATTATTATTCAAGCTCAATTAGCCGTTAGAATTGCGCTGAATTCTTGATTTTCGACAATCATTGCGCTCTGATGACGAGAAAATTACGTCGTATTAATCACTTGGAAGAAAGCAAATTGAATTAAATTCGGGAACCACAAAATTTATTTAAACAACAGTTTGCTTGTACGAATCAAACGATTTGTAAGCTCGAAGCTTTTTTCCTCAATCTGTCCACTTCAAATCGAGCCGATTGAGAATTGTTCTTAATTAGAAAGTTTTTTTTCGTTTTTTTTAACTCTACGTGCTTAATACAAAATGATTTTTACTTCGATTACTTCGTAAATCAAAGTCAAAAAAATAAAGCGTCAATGGCGTCAAATTCAACTCTATAAACAAATTTTATAGCAAACTCGAGCACACAAGAATCGTGTCAGAACGAGAGAGGCAAGCGAAATTTTGCAATCGATGCACGCGAATCTTATGTAATTAAAGAAGCAAAGAATCAAGGTTTGAAAATGAAGCAAGAAAAAATCGCTTAAATGTAATAAGCGAAAAACTGTGATTATACATGCATGCGGACCGTTTTTGGTTTTAATGATTTTTTGATTTCACTCTTTTTAAAAGCAATGAAAAAGAAAGCTTTTCGTTTTTTACGACCCATGTAATAAAATTTACATAAATGCGAGTGTGCGAGAGAGTAGACAATGGCTGCTTTTTCGCCATCTACTGTTCGACGATCGCTCAAAAGAATTTGCGTTCACAAAGCGATTGTTCACTTGCTTCTTGTCGAGGCTCACTTATTCATTAAGATACGCTTGTTTTGAAAAGTCTAAAAAATTAATTTTGATTATTAGTTTTAGAACTTATCGATCAGCTTCACTCTAAACTGCGAACTTAAATTTTAAATTAGTAAAAAAAATTTTTACTCAAAACGGTTTATTTTCGAAATGTCTACTCGAAACAAGTGCACTAATTCATTAAGTTGAAGTCAATTTTATCGCCTAATACATATTCATAGCTTACTTAAAAAAAAATTGTGCTTATTAGGTTAGTGTTACATGAACAAAAAACGTATTTTAAATAAAGCGAAGATCACTTTTCAAAAGCGAAAGAGAAGATCGTCTGATTTCTGAGAAGAATAGCCGCGAAAAGAAGCGAAGCGTATAAGATGGTCACTCCGACATTAGCCTTGATCCGCTTGCGAAACAATAAGCTGCAAAGTCAGAACAAAAGACGATTACATTAACAAAAAAGAAAAAAGAAAGAAAATTTTCATTTCAAACGGCGAAGATAAAATACAACTACCGTGTTACGCCAAATGCATTCAAATCAATTCATAATCCGCGAAAGCAATTATTTTCAAATATAATCGCTTTTCTCTCGTTCGCATTATTATCGCTAGTCGCTTGTTGTTTAAGGCAGAAAAGAAAGAAACAAAAATTTTTATTACCGAATTTGTAATAAATTAAATGCTAGCTCGAGAAAAAAAGATTATACGTATTAATTAGGCGCATTCTTAATTATACATTTTTTTGCTGCGTGAATCACGTCTAAATGTTTGCTTCGCGCGCCTCGGTCGAAGGTAGTAACGTTTAAGAGGCGCATAAGTTCGTATGATTGATAATTTTTTCTTTGTAAAAAAGTAATTTTCGGAATCCGCGGAAAAAATCATTCGCCGTTTTTCGTTTTAAGCACCGTTTTCATTCACTTCTGTGTTTTGATTTCAAAAACATTTTTTCGAGAAAAAAAAATTTTTTGAATCGACGCAAGTTACGTTCGTTTCATTTGAAAATTCAATGTTTTAAAAGCATTAAATTAACTTTGAAAGCAATTTGAACAACATTTTTCGCTAATCGTTTCAATTCATTTCTTACGCAATATTTTTTTCGAGAAAGAAACGAAAAAAATTTTTTTATTCTCCCGAAACAATAGAGAGAAACGAATTTTTTTTTCAATCAGCTCGGTTCATTAAAAAATTTTTCTTTAGTTTTTTTCAATGCAATGTTTACACAAAATTATTGTTGTTCAAATTTGTCGAAAAAAACTTTCTCTTAACTTCAAGCTATATGACTATTAAAGCTATCGCTGGTTCGCGTGATTACATTTTTTTGCTCATTTAGAAAAAATATTTGATTTGACTTTGTATATGTACACACGTTTCGTATTACTTTTTTTACGCTTTCTTTCTTTTTTAAATTCGACATTGTGTAAACTTTTGGTTTCTGCTTTCGAGCGACAAAAAAATGCGCAAATTTCGAAATGTCTGCAAATATGAATTCGTTAATATCGTGACTACAGTTTTGACAGTTTTCGCCGATATGAAAAAAATTTAATTCACCGTTTTTTTTTCAATCAAACTTGTATTAAAATAATCACACAAACGTAATCGAGTAAAAAAAAAGTCGCTGCTTTCCGACTTTCCGACTCTTGTTTCCGATTCAAACTTTTCGGAAACTATTCACAAAACAGCAAAAACGCTTAATTGATTGTAATAATGAATTAAATGAGATCAAATTTTTTTTTTCATTTTGAGGTTTTTTGTTTGATTTTCATTGTGTGTTGAAGAGAAAAACTTACAAAATGCGAAACATTTTCACGAATGGTTTACATTTCGAATCGCCCTCTCTCTGTTCTGTATCATTAATTTAATTAGAATTTTGAATCAAACTGATTTTTTAAAAAAAGCAAACTTTTACTTTCAGTTTGAAAAAAAGAAAAAATTCAATTTTTTTCTCACTAGACTTAGCAAAAAAAAAAAAAAATTTACAATCTGAACCTAATGATTTCGTTCTTGTTTTCAACTTCAGATAATCGCATTGTTTTCGGTACTTGTAAATTTTATGTTAGAAGAAAAGAAATAAACATTTGAAAAACGATTTGAGGAGCATATTAAAGAAAAAAAGAAAAGAAATTTAAGAAATAACACGCTTTTCTCAATTTTTATCCATTTTAAGATCTTGCTTCGCTCAAAACTTCCTTTACAATTTACACAAATAACAATTATTATTAATATTTGATAAAAAGTTTTTTATTTTTTATTTTTGAAATGCGGTGTTTTACATTTTATTGTTTGCAGTTCTTTCATAATTGGTGAAAAAAAAGTTTTTTTTCGTAAGTTCTAAAGTTCTACAGTTTGATTCACTTTTCATATCGCATTAATTTTTTTTGCTTCTCTCGAAATACTTTTTTTTATTGCGCTTTTCATTTTTCAAACGCTGATTATATTTAAAAAACACAAATAACAAGGTAAAAAAACGCAACAAATTTAGTCGTAAACCTCACATTAACTTTAAATAATTATATGGCTCTTAATTTTAATCCATAAAACTCGAGCAAAAACAAGAAAAGAAAAGAAAATGAGAAATTTTCTTGTGCACTAAAATTTTGTGTAATTATAGTTATTGATGCGACCAAACTTATTTCGAAAAAAATTCTTATTGCGAACGAGCGTATGCATGTTAAGAAGCGGCGAAGAAGTAAAAATATTTAAAATTAGAAAATTTTTCGACTTTTGAAAAAAAGATGATAGAAGTGAAAAATTGCAGAAATCAAACTTGGCTCGGAAAAAAATAAATAAAAACATCGTTTGCGCGAAAATTAAGCATCAGACTCGAATTCATGCATATTCAGCTAGCAAAACATTTTTTGAAATTTGGGGCTCAATTCGTGACTAAATAATGATTACAAGTTGCAACTGTTTTACACGTTAATGAGTTGAAAATTTCGTTCTAAAAATTTTACAAAAAGCAAAACCTTATTTCGACTTTAATTTTTTTTCGAGAAAAGAAGTTGAAGCGACGATAAAAGGTGTCCGCAAAGCGGCGCAGAAAAGAATTGAAATACAATTTATTACACGCTCATTGTGCAGTTTATTGTGAAGAAAATAAGTTCATTTCGTAAGTGTATTCGTTTAGACAATTGTTGAGCGCAGGAAACGAGAAGTAAAAACTTTAAATGCGAAGTAGAGAGGATTCGAAAAATCAACTTATTGTGGGTCATGAAAATGCTTTTTTTGGTTTTTCGCCTGTTGCTGAGAAAAAAAAATCGCCAAACGCTACAATTGTGTTAAATGCTTTTTTGCTTTGAATGAAAGCAAAATTAAAATGAATTATCGTGAAAATTATAACGACAGAAACCACGTATTTAGTAGAAATTTACACACGAGGAAGGAGACGAATGGTTGCATAAGATTACACAGAGCGCATTTAAAAGTCTCGATGAAAAAAAGTTTTACACAAACTGAATATTATCAACTGTGTTTTATCGCTGACAAAGCCTTTGAGCGAATTGACACTTTTTAGGTTTACTTTCATCGCTTTTTTTATTTTTTGCTCTCATATGGACTAGATTTCATTTTATCGAACACTTAAGCAAAGTGACGAGTTTTTACTGCTAGCTCGCACCTAATAAAACGATATCACTTGTTGAAATTTTTGCTACGAGTTGACTTTGTTTTCAATCCTCATAAACACCTATAAGCTTATTAGAAGAGGAATCAATCACGACGAACAATTCAATGATGTCAATGGTTGTTTAATTATTAACTCAAACAATCTTTAGAAAAGCAAATTTTGTTCGATGATTTGACTGAATTGTGCTTCGAAATTCTTTCATCGTATATTGAGGCCAATTTGAATTATTTAAGTGACTTACATTTGTACACTTTTAATTCTTTGCTCTTCATCGATTTAATTTAAAGCACCACCACAAAGAAAAGAAGCGCTGTGAATGCGAATACCTGAAAATTCGATTCGCAGATCTTTTCTTCATTTCGCTGCTCTTTTAAAAGATAATATTTCGAAGCAAAAAAACAGGAAAAAATTTTTTTCGAAAATGTTTTGATAGCCGAGCATTCTTTCAAAAACATAATCTGAGAGCGGCTCGATTGCGAACAGCGAAAGTTTTATGCGTTTTGATTGATATGAAAGCAATTTGAAAGAAATATATGAAGTGTTATGTCATCGACAACGAATCAAGATACAATTTCGGCGAGCGTGTCAAATTTCATACTTCAGGTCCCACTTCTTTTGCGCTTTGCTCCTTTCAAGTGACTTCGCGCTCAATTTTATAGCTTCGTTTTTGCGGGTTCGCATTTTTTTTCAGGCCACGATTGAATCGAAATGTTCGAAAGAAAAAAAAAGAAGCCGAGCGTTCTTCGAGCGATCGATCGACTTATTTGGTTAAAATGTGTGCTTGAGTGAGAAACGTTTTTCTTTTTAAATTATTTATTACACGCCGTATGAAAAATAAAAAAGCGATTTGCGCGAATGTTGCCATTTGTAGCACCTTCTTAAAGCGAATTAAAAATTTAATGTGTGTGTGTAATATTCTTAATGTTTTATTTAAATTATATTAAGCCGTTTTCTAAATTGCATTACCATTCATTAATCAGCGGGGAAAAAATTAGGTTTTGTGACTACATTTGGTTATTCGTTTCAATTTTTTTTTCAAATTAAAAAAACAAATTTACAAAACAGGGCCAATACTTCTGAAGCGAAACACACGCACACCGTTTGCGCAAACCACAATTAATGTTTTCAAATGAATTTCGATCGAAATCAATTTTCACTAAATTCATTTTGAGCTCTAGATGAAAAAGAAGAAGAAAAAAAATTGGAGTCGACTTTTTTTTCAAATTAACAGTTTTCAAAACGCATTAATTTGTAGACGATTTATTTAAAAAACTATCACAAAGCTTGTTTTCGATTGAAAATAAATTTTCCCACTTTTCTAAAAGAAAAAAATATCGAACGAAACACCTTTTTACAAAGTTTTTCTTAGAATTTGCAGAATTTTTAACCGTCACCTTGTGTGGTTAAACGAAAATCCGCGATTTGCTTTTTTTTACGCTAAAATTCGGTCGAAAATTATTAAAAACTTTTGACAAATTTATTTATTTAAGTGAGAATTTCTTTAAATGGTGATTAATGTCAAACTCTTTTTCGTTTTAATTAATGCGTGATCATTGGAATTGAGATCCGAATTTTTGTTAAAATTTCAACATTCCCTCAATCTTTCGCATGAAATTTAATTTTATTTATTTATTATTTCTTTTTTATTTTGCGGTAACAATTTCTCTCTTTTTTTATGTGCAGCAAATCACCGTTTTTTCAGCCGAAATAAATCGTCATAAATCTCTTTTGCAGCATTCAAAAGTCGTGTCAGAATCATTTTATCGCACCATACATAGAATGAAATTGTTGCGTAAAAAAGTTTAATTTTCGTTTGAAAGTAGAAAAAAAAAGTTTATTGGGTGGTTATAACAAAATGATCTCTATTTAATCGCGAACCATTTTTTCTAGCGCGAAAAGTGATCGCAAAGAATATTTTTCATTATTTTAATGCGTTCAGCGCAAAAGTCGTGATCTTAAAACGGTAAATAAATTGCATTTTTCTCGACATTGAAAAATACTTGAAATTTTTTTATTTTCATTAAATTTTTTTATTTATACTGTAAAACAACAACAACAACAACAACAACAGCAACAACAACCGCTTTGCTTTTTTCTTTTTTTCTCGCCACAAATTGCGATTTTAAGCGAATACACGTCGAAAAAGAGAAATTTTAGGACCGAAACAATTTGAACCTCTCCACTCTCAGTCAGTCCTTCAGTTTAGAAGTAAAATCATTTTGAAAAAAATATTATTAATATAGCAAAAATGAATGTGAAAACATTGTTATTAACTAGCGGTTGAAATTGAGTTTGTTCATATTAATAGCGCGATTATCCTTCGTGGTGAATAGAAAGAATTTGTACACACCGAACTTATGCAAGAATGCCTTTGAAGAAAAAAAAAATTTCAAATGTGGCTTATAATATAGTGAGGCACTTTATGCATAAATTTAAAATCATTCAAAACATTTAATTATAACCAACAGATATTAAAAATTATAATTTACATTTTGAAATATATTTTTTTTTCTTCTTGTAAATTAACCTTCATAAACACGCTTACAGCGTGTAATAGTCTTGTTTTTTCATATGACTATCTAAAATTATATTTTGATTATATTTAGTTAGGCGAGTGTAGGTTTTTTGATTCAGTTTAAGTTGTAGCTTGCTTTTAAAACATTAAAGCAAAAATATTTTTGCATTTAATTTAAATTATTGCTTACTTGCTAATTAAAATTTTTAATAAACGACCACTACGCTTGATTTATTAAGCTTCAAGCTGTATTAGATTTAAATTACAAGTAATTGCGCTGGTTACAATAAGAGTTCGATTTGAAAAAATTTTTTTCTAATCAAATACCTTCGTGAACATTTTTGCGTTTCTTTTTTGTTTGTTCGCGATAAAATCATTATTTAGCTTTCGATTCGCCAAACGTTTAGATAATAAAAAAAATAATTAATTTCGAACTACAAATAAGTAAATAGACGAACAATAAGAAAACAAACTTCGCTAATTCATTTAAATGTTTGAACGAAGATGATGGGTTCGCTAATTACGCAATTGTCCACTGTTTGAACATCAAAACTCGATTAAAAATGCCGTTCGGCGACAATTTTCGTGACAAAATTTAATTTTCCATTTTTTCTTCATTCGCCCAAAAGCCAAGTGAGAGCAATTAAATTTCACCAGTTTTCATGCTTAATAGAAATGAAGCCAAAGGAAGTTTTTTTTTTTGCGTTGCAATACATTTAATATTACATTATAACGTTTTTTTACGGATTAAATGTTTAAATTGTCTGTGGACGTAGATTTCGATAACGAAGCGAAGAAAAAAAGAAAAAAAAGTTGACCTAAAACTAAATGATTTCTTGAGAGAATGAATTATCAATTGTCACGAACTGAAAACTGAAGCAAATTCGCATGGATATGTAACTGAGAAAGAAGAAACTAATGCGCTTACACTCTTAACACTTTGCTGCATGTTTGAAAAATGTGCTCGCTAACTAATATCGATGGATACATTCTTTTTATCATTTGCTTTTGAAATAAAAAAAGAGAGAAAAAAAACTAAAAAGCCGAAAGGATTTCATGTATTTAATGTTATTTTTCAAAACTTAAATAATATAATGAGTTCTGAGTATGTTTTTCGCATTCTCTCCCGCTTCTCGTATACCTGAGAATTTGTTTTTTTAAGCTTCTACTGACAACACCGAAAAAGTATTTGTACTCTTTTACAGGGTAAGCGAAAAAAGCTAATTGCATTATATTGTGTTCGCCGAAATTTTTTCTTTTTTACATATCAAAAATTAGCGTTTCAGTTAAGCTTTGAACGAATCTAGTTTTTCAATTGAAGCATATTTTTCTTAATCTTTTCAGGAGAGAAAAACACAAATCACGAATGTTAATAATTTTTTTCACACACACTTTTTTTATTTTTAATTAACTAAAGCAAATATTTTATTTACCACGTGAGAATCGTCATAACTTTTTTCACTTTCAGTTCAAAATTCTAGCGATGAAAATTTTACTTAGCAAGATTAGAAAGTAAGGAAATAAATAACGCTTCTCGATGAATCAAAGCGAAAATTTAAATACAAACATAATTTGTTAGATGTTTTACTCGAGCTCTCAGCAATAATTTTTTTTTACTCGTTTCCAATTAGGTTATAAGCTGCACTTTGTGCTTATCTATCTTTCGGATGTATTTTAGCTTTTGGAAAGCTTTAGCTCGATAAGCATCATTTATATTAAAGCGAAAAACAGTATTTTACCTGGAAAACAATCGAATAATTGAAGTAAGGAAACAAATTTTAACTTAATAATTTGAATGAATTCACGAAAAAATAAACGAACAACTTATCGCGAAGATGAAATCGGTTTGTTATTCTGCTTTAATTCATCGATAAGAGAAAATGTAAAATGACATTTCTTTAAAATAATTACACAGTTCGCTTTTCCTTCGATCGTACGCCTAGTTTTGCGGATCAAAAGTATAGCTCGTCTTTTTAACGATAATCTTTAAGTACTTTTTTTGCTTGAATTGAGTGCTTAGAGAAAACTTTTATCAACTGTTATTTAATTGGAGGCCAGGCCAGTTTTATTGCTCTCTCTCTCTCTTTCTCTCTCTCTCTCTCTCTTAACCGAAGCGAAAGTGATTCCTATCGACGCGCTAATCCCTGTCTACTTAAGACATCATTGCTTTTGCTATTTAAAAAACTGTCATTAAAAAACAGAAAAGCTTTAAAAGCTGTTGCTGTTTATTTTTCTCAATAAAACTTATCGCTTTTAAGTATAGAGTAAAGAATCTGATCCACAAAAAACAAAAACATGTAAAAATTTTTCGCTTATTCGCTTCGATTTTATTTGGCAACGATTTTTAAAATTTTGCTTTTAGCCTTTTGCTTTAGCAAATTCATTAAATTAGTCTTGAAGAGTTTAAAAAAAATTGGAGAATAATTTTTGTTTCTTTTTTAAAACGCTGGATTTTAACTGAGTTAATCTAACGGAAAGAACTAATAATTAAAAATATTCAAAAAAGGCCAAAATATCAGCGTTTCGAGGCTTTTTTCGTCGTATCTGAGCTTTCGACGATAATTTTTCATCTTGTTTATCGAAAGAAAAGTCGAAAAATTGGAGCTTTTCAATGCACAGACAATGATTTTGTGAAAAACGGGTGTGTACCTATTAAACACTTCATTAATGCATTACTCGAACTAATCTCGCGTACTAACAAAAGAAAAAAAAGAATCGCTTTTTAATTTTTTTTCTCAACGCTTTTGCTCGCGCCAATCTTAATGTTTTTTTGTTTTTAAATTTGGTATATTTGAATTCAGCGATAGGCAAGCCTTTAATTTGAATGTGTTCTCTTAAAAGTGAGCGATTTCCTGAAGCCGAACCCAATTTTTAAAACGATATCGTATCTATACTCGCTTTTTCGATGCATTTCATAAATATTAATATATTTATATTTAAAAAAATTTTCTATGAATTGATTTGCTTCTTAAATAAAAGTTACAAAAAAAATCAAAGCTTTCAATTGCCGCTTTAAATTCGAAAGTTTTTTTCTCTTCTTCTTTTACTCATTGAATAGTCAATTGCTGATAGCAAATAAAAGAAGAATTTTCAATTTAGCGATTGCTTGAATGCGAAGTTTGCATGAGAAGTGAATTCAAAATGATAAAAAAAACAAAATTTAGTTGCTTTTAAAATTAAATATTTAATAAAATTTATTTTCAAAGCTTTCTAATCGATTAATTAACTGAGAAAATCTGGTTTATGTTTATATTCTTTTTCTGTTACCCGTGAGTCAAGTTAATAAAATAGAGAAACTTAATTTCAACTTTAAAAATATTCTCGGCACTCATCTTACCTAATCGCGATAATGCTTCGACTTTGAAGTGCGGCTTTCATTTTTTTAAAAATTTTTACCCAGTGAAATGTTCTTGTTTATTTGCCTTGTCCTTCTAATTATATTTCAATTTCGAGAGAGAGAAAAAAATATTAATTACAATAATTAACGCGAACCTTTCTTCAGACAGAAATCAAATTATACTTATAATTAAGCACCGATCGAAAGTCATTGCGTCGACAAATGATCGATATACTCTAAATAATTAATGAAGGATTTTCCTATTCGTATAAATGCATTTTGGAGCGTATAATGAATATTTTAAAATTATATTTCAGAAGAAATGAGTTTCGATGCGTCCTTCGCTTTAGTTTATTAGTCAAAGCGAAATTGAATATTTTCTCATTTTCATCTGAAAATCCATCTCGTCGAAGAAAAAAAAGCGAATTTTCGTTTGATGTCCAATAACTAAAATATTTCGCTGTTTTCGATAAAATATTATGAGGAAAGCAGCGAAAAATCTGTGAGAGAGAGATTCTCGCTTTGAAAAAAAGTTGAAAAGAAGAAATGTAAACGATCGCATTTATCTTGAATATGATAAATTTGATTGAAATGTAAATTCGAAAAAAAATTTTTTGAAGACGAAATACACTGCGATTCAAGGAAGAATAGCAAAAAAAGTGAACTCCGACCGATGTCTGCATTATGGCACTTACGGCGACGTTTATATATTGCTCGACTGTCTGATGGTCAATTGCGTAATTCTGATGAATTTTTAAAGAAGCAATTGCTCACTAGAAAAAAAAGTTTCACAGTTTGGCATGGAAAGCAAAAACTTTGACTACATTTTCACCTGATTGTCAATAAAATGTCGAGCAAAATAAGTTTTAATTCGCCTCTCACGCTTTGCATTGCCTCGTTTCGTCGCATTTTTGAAATTAAGTGAGCAAAATTGATTTGAAATTCGAAAAAAATAAAAAATTTAATAACTGAAATTAGTTTCGTTGAAAAATTTTTGAGTTCGAGACGAGGGTAGGAAGAAAAGCACAAAACTATTTTAATGAACGCTTTTATTGTTTTTGCTCGACTGCATTCAAACGCAAATCACAAGATAATTGCAGCTTTTCTCGACAGAAGCGAGCAAAAAACCTCGAGTTCGACAATTAATTGCTACTTTTACGATTGTGATCGAAATCGGAACAATTCTTTTTGCATCATATTCAAAGTATGCTTGTTTTTAAAGTAATTCTCTAAAGAATGATACACTCCGGGCAATAATCGACTGATTTTCGATGGTGGCTCTCAGAAAAAAGTAAAGAATTTAAATCCGAAATGATGTCCAAACGCTAAAAGGCGATTCTTCTTTCGTTCGGAGACAATTTATACGCTCGCTAGCTTTTCGCTTAATGCCATTTATTAATTTTCACTGCGCTTTCAATATTTTAAGCAAAAAATGTATTCGCTTTTTTCATGCCGCATGTCTGCTAAAAATTTTCATGCAACAGCAGACGTAATATTTATAAATTTAATAAATTCGTTTATATATTTTCACGTTGTTTCAATATTTAATAAAAAACGGTGGTCACGTTTGAGATGCAAAAAAATTGTTTGCTTTAAGTGCTTTTTAGGAAATACATTTCGCTACTGAATTACAGATGCGTTTTTCTCATCGTATTTAAAATATTATCGCGTGTTTTAAAATTACATCAAATTTATTATAAAATTGAGTTTTTAAATTCGATTTATTGCAATTTCGGTTAAAGTTCTCATTTTTTTCTCTCACTTACATTAAAAAAGCATCACGCGGAAACATAATTCGGCAGCGAAGAATTTTCAATCTTTTTTAAAAAACTTTATTATGCACAAGAGATTATGAAAAACTGTAATCTAAAAGATGCGCTTTTTGACTGATGAAAATAAATCTTGGTAATAATTAATCATCGATTGCTCTTACAATAAAACGAGAATACGATTGCAAATGTCTATTTGAGTTGTCTGATTAATTAGAGCCAATAAATATGTTTGTCAAGAAAAGGAATTTGTTTTTTAACATTTTAAAAAATTTTCTCACATTTTGTGCTTGCTGCAAATTGTATGAAACTAGCTGATTAAGAGATGTTATCCTTCTATTAGAGAATTTTCACTGATTTTGTTCGTTTTTTGTGTCATTGAAAACGTTGCGTAACGGAAATTTGCATTCAGCGTCTGAAGGCGAGAATATTATCTTAATTTTAAGCTAATTTAAACGAAACACAAGTTTAACTCCTAGTGCATTAGACATTTCACTCTCTTCGAGTAACACTAGAAGCAAAATAGAGTCGAAGCGAGATCAAAGTTTAAGCATTCACCTCACCAGTAAAAGTGACTAAGATAAACACATGAAAACGAGTAAAGCGTAATTTGAATATTTTTCGCAGTGTTTAAAAATTTTTTAAGGTTAAGAATCTGTTTTGTGCTCGTTTTCGTTCTCACTCTCGCAACTGGCTACTGGTCACGATTTCTCGATGATCTTCGTGAGTGTTTTTAATGGGCATTAAAAAGGTTAAGTTTAGGGGTTGAGCGGCGTAAAATAAAAATATGAGAAACAAAGTTTGCGAACCATTCGCTTTCCCGCAGCCATTTAATGTAAAAATATTTTGTAAACGAAAACGAAGAAGAAGAAAAAAAAATTGAAATACATATTCTTATTTCGATGCGTAATAAAACGGTCTGTTTAGGAAAGAAAAATATCTGCGAGATAAGCGAAAATGCTAATGCCGGTGTTTTTAACTATCGCGTATGCATTTAAACGGGTGAATTTCGTGATCAAAAGGTGTAACTCATTCGTGCGTTCGCGAACGCTTCGAGAGTCGATGAAAATATATTCATACAAATGTTGAGCCGCAATGATTTTGAGCAGCTTTGTATCGAAAGCAGTGGCTATGTGCGAACGAGATGAAGCTCGAAAATTTCGCCTTTTCACTTGCTCTTTTCAACGTATAAATCAATGTGAAATTCTTTCTTTCAATGAAAATGAATTTTTAAACAAATTTCGCTTTGAAATTTCGAGATAAAAATATGCAATTACATGTTTGCTTTTCATTCGTTACACTTTGATTAATTATTGCAAATGAAAAAAAAACAACAAAAGAATGCAATGATTTCGATTCGATGATGAGGCTGGGCTATTGAAAGCTCTTCGACTGTCCTTCTATCGCCTCTAATCTTTTCGATCTCTGCTCACATTGAGTGCAATTAAAATAAATAATTTTTATAATTTTAATTTTTTTTCACAAAATGTTTTCATGTCATTCCATATATTTCATTTACAATTTGAATAATTTTCGTGTTTCTTTCTCGCAAAAAATTCAAAAATTGTAAATTTAGCGATAAGCGCTCAAACAAATTACGCTCATTATTAACCGAAAAGATGAAATATTGCGTTTCGAAGCTGGTAAATGCGAAAAATTTTTCTGAGATTTCGAGCGAAGAGAAAACAAAAGAAAATTTGCGTCAATGGCGCTGAGGCAAAAAATTGAAAAGAAAATTCGGCGTTAGCATGAAAAAAAAATCTGCTCAATAAACTACACGAACTCGTAAATCTTAAATCGGCACAAAAAGTCTCGTTAATATCGAGCAATGATTTTTCGGCGATCGCGCCAATGTGAAAAAAAACTTCACGAATGTAAATTCTCATTTATCAAGCATCGTTTTGAAAAATTAAACGTGACGCTAGAAACAGTTTGTTGTTTAAAAAATTTTTTTTGTTCGCGTTAACTCATTAGTATGTAATAATTAAAAACCGAAAACGGTGAAAAAACAAATATCGATCGCAAAACGCAAGGTTTAGCAGTTAATTAGTCAAAATATTTTTAAGCTAAAGAAATCGAGCGCTAATTTCATCAGTCATCTTTTTTTTCGAAATTATGATGTTCACTGAGACTTTTCTAAACACCGAATTTAAAGCGCTTTTTTTAAAATCTCAAATTAAGTTCATTTTAAAAACACTAGAGCAACATTCGCCTATAAATTATTTTTATTCGTGTAATTAATTAGAAATTATATAAGCGAAAAAAAATATTTTACCGCACTTTCGTGCGAAACGATTGAATTTTTTTCTCATTATAGTACACGTCTAAGCCGAACTTTTTTAATTGATTTTCTTAAAAATTGTTTTTTAGCGAGAAGAAGAAAAGCGATTAGACAAAGTGAGCGAGTGGAGTGAGTGAGAAAAGAGAATGAGCGAGCGAGAGAGAAGAGATAGAGAGAGAGAGAGAGAGCAAAGTGTTTTTAATTGAAAAGCGATTTTCAATTTTGCTTTAAAATTGAAACAAACGCTTGCGCGAAAAATTTATTGCAATTAATTTCCATATTTCTACTTAATGCATGTAATTGACTCCAAGGTTTGTGACGTGCGAAATTACCCTTTCGTGGCCTTTATATCACCCGAGTTCTTTTGATTTTTCTGCATTCTTTTTTATTGTTTTTATTTTCGTATTAAAAACCATTGACGGCAGCAAACCAAACTGCTAGCCGCCACACTACATAGCGAAATGTTTAAAGGCAAATCGGTAATAACCTTCGCGGAAATTTGGACTCAAATTGTTTTTTCACTCTGTGTGTTTACATAAATGGAAATTATTGCAAAAAGTGATCGATTAAATAAAACATCAATCACCAGCAGCATTTTCAATTATAGGTTTTAAAATCTTTTTGGCCTTCGATTATTTTTTTTCGCTTGCAAATAACACGCGACCATCGGTAATTCAAGTTTTTTTTAAGTTCTCGCTGAGTTTACGCATTTACTAGCCGCTTAGAATATTCTTATAAAGTTTGTAAATTGTTGGTTTTTTAATTTGTTTAATTAAGCGTATGAAAAATGATTGAAAATGATTATTATGACGGCGATATGCCGCCTTTTAAAATATTGCGATCGTGTCTTCGGAAGCAAATGCACAAATGCGATCTTGCGTAGAAAATAATTTTGCGGTAGAAAAATTTTTTGTTTCACTTTTTTTTGAAAACCTAATTTTTTAACAAATTAAAAACTTCAACTTCACTTCTTTAATTTTTTTGCTGCTCTAAATTGTTTCTCTTCGCGCATTAAATAATCTGCAAAACAATAAGAAGCAAAGTAATTAAAGTAACTTAATGAAAATTTTATGCAAAATCAAGCATAATGGATCAATGATTATCGAAAGCAACGTTAATCAAGAGTCAAAGCAAAGAACAAGCGAAATCAATGTATGCAACAAGAGAGCGCAAAATGAAAAGTTTTTTGTCATCTAACCAATGTTTGTAAATAAATAATTTTTAAATTGTTATTTGTGCTTACGCAGATTGTAGCGTAAAATTAAGTTTTAAAAAGATTTTGTAGCAATTTATTAAAAAGTGCAATCAGTGAATTGGTGAATGAGATGTTTATTTGGGTTGAATACGTTCGCTTGAAATTGCCTCGATATCTTAACATGACAAGTTCTCTTTTTTTATCATTAGCATATTTCCTTTTCAGGTTTATTCAATCAAAAAATTTTTTGATGAATCAATCAAAATCGGAAGCTGTATTGGTAAATTGTAAATTCTAAGATTCATTAAGCATTGACTTGCGATCAATCTTGATGATAATTGCGATTATTAACGCTAATTTTGCTTATAAACATTTCAATCACAACATTCATTTTTTTATTTTTCGCTTTGAACCAATTATTTTATTTTTATTATAATAGATGAGAACTTTTTTACATTTTTACTAGCAAAACGAACGCAAGCGAATGTAATTTCATTTCATTGACCAACAAAACTTAAATCTTGCTGTTTTTATCAACTATACAAGCTCATTGCACAACGCTTAGAGTAGTTACATTAAAATTATAAAAGCTAAAAAGCAAAAATGTCAAAGAAAAGTGCTTCGGGGCAAACATCTTGTCGCACGAACATCTTGTAAGGCAAACGTCCCTCTCCCGTTTAATTGATCGATATCAATACAAATTAAGAACACACACACACACACACATACTCATCAATACCATTGTGCTGCATTTGAAAATTTTGATTAAACAAAGAAAAGCTCTCAAATTTGATGAAGTATTTTGCGCTCGTCTCAATTATCGAATATTATTTTTAGAGGAGTGGCAATTTTATTTTTATTATGAAAACAATTTACAATAATCAAGATTGTGCAAACGTCAAATTACAGATTCAATGCGAATAGTTTGAAGAATTATTTGAAATAAAAGTAGAAAATATTTATACGAGCAAAAGCTACAACAATAAAAATAAAAAATTTCTATAAATTCAAAAACGAGGCATATAATTGCAGGTAACGTTTTCGAAAGTTCGTGCTACAATGAGTTATTTCACAGCTACCGTTATTTTTATTGTTTTAAAATTACACTGTAATTATTTAAAATTGCTATCAAGCATAAATCATTCATCGATCTTCTTGTCGTGATTATTTAAGAAATTTTTCTCTCTCATTCTCTCTGTCGCTTCAAACTTTGCCAGCTTTCGCTTTTAATTGAAATTTTGATTAGAAAAGCTGCAAGTAAGCGTTAAAGTGCTATTTGCAGGTATTGAAGTTAAACGAATAATCTTACTTCGATAAGTTGTGGACAAGAATAAAACAAAAGCGTCGAATGATTAAAAACTTTTTTTTTGCAAGAAAAACAAATGAAGCAATTTATTGGAAATGGTACAAGGATTTTGAATTTTGTTTCAGCGAATGCAATTTACTTCCCTTTTTTGATAAGTAAACGATCGAATTACTATTAATAAACATCGTTCGAGTTTTCTCGTCGCTCATTTCGCTCTCGTTTAATTAACTTCTTTTTTCGTCGTTGTGTAAATGCAGTTAAAGAAGGCCGCAATCTTAAAAAAAGAAGCAATCGAAATGCGATTAAACACATTTTTTGTCATAAAGGAAAACATTTTTAAATTTTGCTCATTTAGAAAAGCACACGCAAGAATATTTTGGACAATTAAAATATTTGACGATCAATCGTTTGTCGTTTGTTCTCAAACAATAAATAAGCCAATGAAATAAACAGTTCTGAAAGTTAATTTCATTTATAAAAAGCAAACTTTACATTTTTTTTTCATTGCCATTTTTCATGTCTAGTGTTTCGAGAGGAAAGTATCGCTAAGAGCAAAGTGCTGTCGCTGTGTTTGATGCAAATATTTTTTATATGCCGCCGCAAGTAGAACAAACTTTTCGATTGATACTTTCTATTAAATGATTCATTGGCATAAATATTTGCTCAAAAAATTAATTTTTGAGAAAATAAAAATTTGAGCAATGGTGAACAGCTTCTCTCGAAACAATAACAATTTTAATTATAAGATTTAGAATTTTCTATAATATTCAACATCGCATTCGACGTATTTAAGCGAACGATTTGAAAATCAAAAACACAAGCTTATGTTGACACTTGGTTCGATTCTTTTTCAAACAAAAGTGCACAAACAAGAAAATGGAGCAACTATAGCTTCAAAGCGATGAGCAGTAATTGAAAATAGTGAAAAGTGACATTTGATCGCTTCAAACCTCAAATTTTTGCGAAAAGCAAAAGAAATCTGAAAAGCGACGAAACTCTTCATTTAAAGTGAGCGCTCGAAAGCGGCGCCTTGCTCGACTCGTGCGCAGTTCGACACTTGATGAGTCCACAGTTTTCGAAGTATTGTTTGCAATTTTTGTCTTAAAACGCGAAAAAACTATTTAAAGACGAAAGAATGGCAACGAACGCAAGAGAAAAGGCTATTCAAGATTACCGGAAAAAACTGTTGGAACACAGGGAAATCGAGAGTCGTCTGAAAGAAGGTAAAGTCGTTCGAAACGCGATTTGTCGTTTTATTCCTCACAATTTGCATTCGTCTCATTTGTTTAATTCACAGTCCGCGAACAGTTGAAAGAAGTCAACAAACAATACGAGAAAAGTGAAAATGACTTGAAAGCATTGCAAAGCATGGGACAAATTGTGGGCGAAGTTTTGAAGCAACTCACTGAAGATAAATGTAACGCTCGTTTCACAATAGTCGAATTATTAATTAATTTAATTTACTTTAGTCATCGTTAAAGCCACAAACGGCCCGCGATATGTCGTCGGATGCAGGCGTCAATTGGATAAATCCAAGTTGAAACCAGGCACTAGAGTGGCGCTCGATATGACCACGCTGACCATTGTGCGATACTTGCCTCGCGAAGTCGATCCTCTGGTTTATAACATGTCACACGAAGATCCCGGAGACATTAATTACTCGAGCATTGGTGGTCTCACCGATCAGATTCGCGAATTACGCGAAGTGATCGAATTACCACTTCTCAATCCTGAATTGTTTCAACGAGTCGGCATCACTCCGCCGAAAGGCTGTCTTCTTTACGGACCACCGGGAACGGGGAAAACACTACTCGCACGTGCAGTTGCATCGCAAATTGAAGCCAATTTTCTTAAGGTAGTTTCTTCTGCGATTGTTGATAAATACATCGGTGAAAGCGCTCGACTCATCCGTGAGATGTTTAACTATGCACGCGATCATCAGCCTTGTGTCATTTTCATGGATGAAATTGATGCAATCGGTGGAAGACGATTTAGCGAAGGAACTTCTGCCGATCGCGAGATTCAACGAACTCTAATGGAATTGTTAAATCAAATGGATGGTTTTGATTCGCTCGGACAGGTGAAGATAATTATGGCAACAAATAGACCCGATACGCTGGATCCTGCTTTATTGCGACCCGGTCGTTTGGATCGGAAAATTGAGATACCGTTACCAAATGAACAGGGAAGACTTGAAATTTTGAAAATTCATGCTTCACGAATAGCCAAGCACGGCGAAATCGACTGGGAAGGTATCGTCAAATTGACTGATGGTTTTAACGGAGCAGATTTACGTAATGTGTGCACAGAAGCTGGCGTTTTCGCTATTCGTGCCGATCGTGAATATGTAATTGAAGAAGACTTTATGAAAGCTGCGCGCAAAATATCGGACAACAAGAAATTAGAAACAAAATTAGATTACAAACCAGTCTAATATTTGTAATTGGTGCAAAGATTAAAAATGTATTTTCAACGTTTTAACGTGACGTTCATGTTATTATTAGCAATTTAAAGCTTTTAATTGAAAAAAACTTGCGTTACGCAATATTTTAAAATCGTCGAATTCGGATTAAGAAATTCAAAAAATTATTAAAAACATCGTTTTCCAATTTCAAAATGAGTACAGCGATATTTTAAAAGCGCGTTCAATCGTTTACAGCAGATTTGTCGATTGAACCGCGAATAGTTGTAGTAAAAGCAATTAATGGTGATTCGGAAATTAAGGTTTATCAGATAAGCCGTTTACTGGATATTTTGTTTCAAAAAAACTGTTTTCTGCTTCATTTAGACTATAGCGGTCGACTGACGGTTTGAGTGCAGCGATTAAAACAAAAAAAAAAAACATTCACATTTTCATTCGGCTTTATTTATAAGCATTAAAGTTTGTGAGTGGTCCCAATTCGGCACTAATTTTACATAAATTATGTTGTATTCTTTTTTGCTTTGATCGAATTTTGCTTTCACATAAACATTTGCTTTTCCCAAACGACCAAAAACAGTGTAAGTTAATATCATATATTTAACTCCATCTTCAACAATGGTCTCGGCCAGGACTGCTCTCCGTTTGTGTTTTGACTCTTGAGAGCTAAATACTTTTTTGGTTGGATTTGAAAGTGGTGCGCCGAGTAATCGCACCATTCTTTCGTCATTTTCAATCAAACTGAAGCTTTGTTTTGTTAAAATTAATTTCCAATTTTTTGAGCCCCACGCTCTATAAACTAAATAAATTACACCACCGACTACTAAAACGAGAAACGACAGAGCGAGTACATTTTCGGCTCTTAGTTTTGAGTTTAGTTGCTTCTTGCTTTGTTCATTCTTGAAGTGTTTGTCTCTTGTATTTGTCGCTACTAAACGTCGGACAGAAAGCGTCGGTCGACAGATGAATTCACGCAACAAAAGCAAGCGGGGAGAGAGCGACGAGTCAATTTTGAATGCTTGAAATGCGATCCGAAAATTAGAAATCAAACGGACCGCGAGCATTGCTGATAATTTGGCTTTTCGTAACGAAAAGAATGAACAGAGAATACTATTTAAGGGGAATATTTTTAAATGTAGGTCTGTAAAAAATGAAAAAAAACATTAAAATTCAATAAAAATTAATAAATTTACCTTTTTTGCATCCGTTTTTTCATTTTTATTCATCGGAACACATTAAAATTCGAAAACAATGTTTTCGAACATTTCCAGAAACGCCATCAAGTGGCGTCTCTGAAAAGCGTCACAAACGAAAGGGGCTATGCGCCCCTTTTTTCATTTCAGAATTTTTCAAATTTTTTTGTTTTAAAAAATTGCTTATTAAAAACTTGATTAAATAATACTATTTAAAACTTCAAAACTTTAAAATTCTTTCCAGAAAAAAATAATTATTCTCATTTTTTAACATTAAGTCTATGGGAGACATACACATATTTGTAAGTTGTTTAAATCCGACTATGCTATTCAATTTATTCTTTACTATTAAATTTTACTTTATAATATATGTACATTTTACTTTATAATATAAAAGTTTTCGTTAGCTTTTATCTCGAAATTAAATTTGCAAATCGCTTCTCGTTATCTCGTTCGCGTTTTTTGAATCACGATTTACTGTCGCCTCGGCAACCGACACCAGCCACATGTGTTTGGTTTGCTTCTCGTACACTTAGTTTCTTCGCCTCGCATTTATTTTCGATTCGCCCAATACGGCTTCGGAAAAACTCAATATTTTCCCCATTTTTATCAATAAACACATTTTCGCTTTCTCCGCAAACAACACACGTAAAAGATTTTCCTAAATAACTCCTAAGACACTGATTGTGGAAAACATGTCAACAATTTTAAGCTTTAACAATATTTCCTCGTTTTAACTCATTTTGACATTGGACACATAAGAAAATCAGCGTTCTTATTAATTTTGTCCTCACCTCTTTCTTCACCGAATTCAAAAATTGTTTCTTTAAATCCGTGTAAAAATTCTAATTCACCCCCTCTAAAGCGACAGACGGCGCAAATTTTCTTCATGCATAACCAACTTATTAAACAATGTCGATGAAAATAATGCTGCAAGCATGACGTTAGGAACACAGTTGCGTTCATAGCAACATTTTCTAAGAAAATATTGCAAGAAAATAATCATTTTTTGGTTTATCGAAGTGTCATTTAACTTTTCAAAATAAAATTATTATTTAAAATAAAATAAAATTAAATTTTACCTCATTCCCAACGGCAGATGAAGAAGATAGATCCAATGGTTCGTTTTATTGTGGATTGCTTGAAGTATTTCCTAAAGAATTTAAATCAAATGGCCGCCAAATATTCATATTCAAATTACTAGAAGGTTGGGTTAGGTTAGGTTTGGATAGGTTATATTACGCTGTAAAGTTAGGTTACGATTTTATGAACGTGCAAAGGCACCAAAATCGTAACCAAACCTAACCCAATTCTACCCAAACTTACTTTACATT
>NCKU01000127.1:0-61227 GCA_003675995.1 Dinothrombium tinctorium
AAAAAAAATTCTCACATATTGCGAAACTAAATGCGCGAATATTGCCAAATTTTATTTCTTAAAATTATTTAAAATAATAAAAATTTTGCTAATTTTTAACTAATTTCGATTTTCGATATTCTACTGATTCGAGTGAATTTTTTTTAAAGAAAAAAAAGAAATTTTTTATGGGAAAATGAGTAAAAAGTACACAAACTAATCAAATAAGTAAAATTGGTTGAAAATGGTTAAAAATTAAGTGAAAAAAATTAATTAAGCCACAATTTGCTTTGATTTCACTTTTTTTCATTCTTGATTTGTTGTAAACAAATCGAACACAAAACATTTCTGCTCGCACTGCTTCCGCGATTTGTTGGTCTAATTGAATTCTGATTTTCTTTCTTCTCTTGTGTTCAGCGAAGAGTAATTGAAAATTAGCCGAATTAGAAAACTCTTACTATGTTCGAGAGTATATAGCAAATTGATCACGGTGTGGCGATAATTACGGTAGAGTTGGTTTATTTTTGCATTCATTGAACTAAAGAATCAATACATTAAGTAAATCATTTTAAAAAATTGAAAAGCAAAACTGATAGATGAAGATAGATAATTAAGCGAATCAATTAGTTCGCTTAAAAACTAACACTAAGCTGATCATTGACCGCATAAAGCTATACAAAGTAATCGATGTCTCGAGCCATGTTTTCTCTCTCTCCCTGCCTCGAAAGTCCCGTAAATGATTTTGCCCGTAAAAGTGTGACTGGTATAAAAACAATCTTTTGCAATTGCGTTTTTCGTATTCATCGATGCCTAAAGAGCTTTTTTGGAATTTGATCACGTAATGAATATCGATTATTTTTACTTTTTTGTGTTTGTAATTAAGTAAAAATATTAGTTTGAAAAAGCTCACGATTCGATCACAACTTAACTTCAATTCGCTTCCATTTTTCGACTCTATTCATATTCATGCAATTCAATTTTATTTCTTTCTTTTCTTTTCAAGAACACTCGTTATATATTTATTTGTATGCACAGTGTTTTAAGCTTGTGAGTGTATTTGGGAAAAGTATTTAACGACCCAATTTTGATACTTCGGCTTTTTACCTGCATGTAAAAAGCATCGAAATGACCTATGCCTTAAAGCTCTCCGCACGTCGTTCATTGCGTTGAAATGGCAATAATAGTGTATGAAACGAGTATTAGTTAACTTGTAATTATAAAGAAAAAAAACGAGTCATGAAAGGAACCATTGCGAGTTAAAGTGGAAGCTGCCGAGAAGCCATATGCCGATGTTTTCAAAATGCTCAGTCCACCTCTTTAACACTTTGATCTGTTCGCAATTTTTTTCAATTATTTCGCTTCTAGAAAAGTAATAAAAAAAATCGCTCAATCTGCTTTCGACGCGAACGCTTGAAATGATTAGAGGTATTGCTATTTGAAAATATTGTTTTCAATTCGACGAATGAATAGAAACGATGGATGGATGCAAAGAGAATAGAGTTTTTAATTTGCTCCGCTTTTCTGAGCAACATTTTTCTTTTAAAGTGTGATATTTAAAATGAAATTAGCCAGAAATTATTAGTTTGCGAAAATGAAAGTGTTTCATTTTTTGTTTCGCTCGAATCTATGTTTTCGAATGAATGAATGAAAAAATGAAGAAAAGAAGAGAGGAGGCAGCGAGAATGAGATTTATTGCGATCAGCAACGGCGCAAAATGAGCGAAAGTTAATTACTATTTTGTGTTCGACTGTTGATATCACAAAAGCCTTTGCGATGCCTTTGCGTTTTTCTTCTTCTGCTTTTTTAAAATAATACTCGATATTTGTTTTAATTTATGTAGCAGATCAATCGATAATAATAATAAAAAACTTTCCTCTTCATTTCATTTAATGAACACAGCGAGAAAAGAAAGTAATACACACACACAAAAGGCGAGCGCACAAAAACATCGATCTTCTTATCTAAAACGAAAAGAAAGTTGAACCGCGAAAAGTTTTTCTCTTTTGTTCTCGATTTTGCACGAGAGCAAATAAAAAACAACTTTTAAAACTGATCATTTTAGTGTAAAAGTGTTTTTTCAGCTTCGATTAAAGTGTTATGCAATATAAAATTACAATTAAAAACATAATTTCATGAATAGAGAGCTGTGTGTAAGCGAGAGCAGCAGGTGCAAGTGAGCGCATATAAAAATTAAAAGCGATCGGTTCAGCGAGCGTGGTAAAGTGAATTTCTACTTTACTTTCGCCTCTTACAAGTGAAAAGTTATTAAGATTTAATTGAAAAAACAGAATAATAAGAGTAAACTTTTTGTGCGCGAAATTATACACTCGAAAACAATGTGCGAGTGAAGCGGCGGAGAGTTTGTTCGTTGTGTGGTCATAGAGCCAAAAACGGATCAAGAGGAAAAAAAGGAGAGATGAAAAAATTGGCAGACATAACGAATTCGCTGCGGGCGTTATTCGATTGCGATAGCATTTTCTCTGTCCGTTAATGTTGCTAAAATTAATGAGAAGAGCGAATGAGAGGGCAGTTTAATGGCTATGGCAGCGAATGCAGCCGCTTGTTTGCGCTTTAGTGCATAGAAAAAGTGAAGTCAATAACAATTAGAAAAGTTTTTCTTTCTTTCGCGAGCAAAGCGTTTGTGTAATGTTAACTCGCTTGAGTATGTATTTTATCGGCAAGCAAAAGTTTTTAATGTTCATAAAATGCAGCACTTTCTTCTTCTTTTTTCTTCCAACGACTCACTTCGATCATTTAAAACAACACCTTTGCTTTTGTTTCGTTCAAAAACAATGATTGTATCGCATTTTCTCCTTTTCTCTGCTTCTCTCGCCTGGCTTTCGCAGCCAAAATTTGCTTTTTTCTTCTTTTAAACCAAATTCGTAATTATAACTCGCATTTACTCATTTCGCAGCGCAGCGTTAAGCAGCCATTAGAGGCTTGATTTCTTTGATGTAGCATTTCGCCGTACAATAATCTTATCACTACACTTTTTTCTTTCTTTCTTTCTTTCTTCTCTTTTCTTCTCTTTGTGCTCAAATTGCAGCTCACTCCATTGTTTCGCTTTGTACACACGCTTTTCTTCTCCTCTTCTTCTGCTGATCTATCTCCGATTTTTCTCCACTCTCTCTTTTCCTCTTTGGCGCTTTTGTCCATTTATCATCTTTCCTGCGCTCACTTTTCACCTTTTCGCCAGAGTATCTCGTATAAATTATAGACACATAATATGTACGTACGTAAGTCGATCACATTTCCGAGAAAAATGTTTTTCTGCGTTTTCTTCTTTTTTCTGTTTCAAAATTCCTTTCTTTCGGACATAAAATGAAATTCAAATTTATAGGTTCATTAAAGAAATGAGTTTGCGTGGGCTTTTTTAAAGAGCTGCGATTGTTATTTCGCGATTACGGCGATTCAGGAAAAGAGCTCGCGAATCTCTTCCATCTCTTTAGCGTTTTTTTTCTCCGCTGATATTTCTATTAGCGACCAGCGATTAGCTTTTTTTTCCACTGTCGTTGCAATTGTTTATTAGCCCGATAATTGCATGTTTTCGTCTGAAACAATAAGCGACCATTTGACAGATGAAATTGCTTTCATTCATTCGCTCATTCATTGCTCTTCTATTACTCGCTTTTTATTTTTTATTTTTCGTTTTTTTCACTCATTCTTCACTGCGAATAACGATGCAAAACACACACACACACTCGCATTTGTATGAGAAACAAAACATAGTACACAAAATAGAAACGTTCATATAGAAAAGAATGTTACGCGGCACCGTGCACTACACTTTTCGCAAATCACTTCTCTACGCTTAACAATTTTTTTTTTCTACTCAAACTGTTTGATTTTATTTTGTTTTTTTCACTGTTTATTTATATTTACGGCAAACAAAGCGAAAAAAAAACAAAAGCAAAACAGTAAACATTGTGAGCCGAAAATGATGGTGATTACACAGTTTGAACAGTTACAATTAAAATGTAGTTTCTTGCGAATGACGGAAGATTTTTGAGAGCATTTTTTTCTTTTCTTTTCTCTTCACGTCTTATATTATACACAGCATTCAAAATTCTAAATTATTTTGCCTGTACGTGTGTGTGTGTGTGTGTTCTACGCTTGTGCTAATTTTTTTGCTTATTTACCGTTTTCATACGTGAAAAAAAAACTTTTTCTTTCACAAAAGCAAATCACAATGTGCATGATTCGCGTTAAAATTTAAATTTAGTCGAACTTATAGCTTCGTTTTTATTACTCGCTCGCTTTCGTCGTTTTTAATCATTTTCTTTTGCGAAAAACCAAATTTTTGGACGAGAGCAAAAGTTTTTTTACTTTTTAAGTAAGTTTTTCCGAGACAAAAAAACTCAAAGTTTAAAAAAGTAACTCGAATAAATAAAAACAGTTGCGGCAATATATCTTTTCGTTTGCAGACTAATTTCACATTCAGATTAAGTAAGACAAGCAAAGTTTTCGCTTTCGGGTCCTTTTCTCGTTTTTTCTTCTTTTTTAATTACACTGAGCATAGCTTTCTTCGCTTCTCGTTTTCTCTTCGTGTTTTCGCTTCTCTCTCTCTCTTCAATTCACAATTTACTGTCGCGTCAAATTAAAAAATTAAGGAGAAAAACACTTTTTCTTTCTTTCTAAATACAACAAACATTGCTTAATTTCGTAATTAAATCAAGAAATATTTTTAAACCCTTTCATTATGCACAATCATTTCGAAACGCGATTCGTTTTTAAGGAATGCGTGCAAAAAAAAAAGAAAATAATAAGACTTATGTAGGATGGCAAAAAATCGAACTAAAACTAATGAAAAACTGATAGTTTATCATTTTTAAATCATTATGAAGCGAAAACTTAAAATAGCGCTGGTAGAATTTTTTTAACTTTTTTTATTTTATTTTAGTCAAATGCAAAACGATGCAAACATTTCGTACAAGACAAAAAGTCAAAATCGGTGAATTTTTCAAACTTATTATTATTCTAAAATATGCATATTTTAAGCATAAAACTAAACTGAGATTGACGTCAAGTTAAAAAATGTTTTGGAGATAAGTTTGTTATGAAACTTATTTTATAGGTCGGAGAGTGTATTTCGCAAATACACTCGAACCAGAAATGGCTTCACTAGCATTTTGAAATCGATCGAAATTTTTCGCTTGTGTAATAATCGCTTTTTCGAAATTCGCTTGTTAAATTTGCTTCGAACTTATACGAGCATTTCGATCACATTGTCTGTCGAACACATAGCAAAAAAGCGAAGCCAGCAACCGAAGCATCTAATTTCGAGCTCTTTTGTATGTACGATTCGGACTCTTTTAAGAATTATTACGTTCACTTCTCTTCTTTTTTTCTCTTCGTTTCACTGCTTCTAAAAACAGTTTTCAGATATTTAAAAGTAGCCTCATTCAAAATAAGTTTTCTTTTGCAGCGATTTCATGAATCGGTTCAATTTTAAAATAAACTTCTTCGAGTTTTAAAACGGGCATACCGTTTTGCTCTTTCGCTTGATTCAGTGAGAATCAATTTTTGAGTAAATAAATCGATTTTATCGTAAATTGATTTGATAGTGAGTAAATCGTTGTGAAAAAAGCAATCGTACATTCGATTGAAAATCGATCGAAAAAGTTCAAAAAAAAGTTTTGTGAATGAAGAAAATACAAATTCGTTTGCTTTGCTTCAGTTTTTTTAAGTTTTGCGCTTTTATTGTTCAATGAAAACTTCTAACGTTTAAAATTTTCAGATGTGGCAAGATATTGAAAGTCTGTTTCTGGTGAATGAAGCGTCAGCGATAGTGGACAACGCTCAGAATGGCCACATCGATGCATTGAAATCAAGCGAAAACCAGCAGCGACAGCAAGAAGATCAAATTGTGATCGACAATGGACATAATGCGACAAACAACACATCTGAGATTTACAAGAACATAAAACAAATTGATTTCATCGAAAATGACGTTCATTTGTACGCGTTTACGAGTGATTACGCTAACTATAACAATAACTGTAACAATAATTTTATGAAAGAAATTCAAACAGTGACAATGAACGGAGAATGGAGCGAAAGCGACGCTCACAAAGTGAGTGAGCAACAATCTCAGCAAACAGTGACAATAAATGCGGAGTGGAGCGAAAGCGATGCTCACAAAGTTAGTGAGCAGCAATCTCAACAACAAACAGTTACAATGAATGGAGATTGGAGCGAAAGCGAGGCTCACAAAGTGAGTGAGCAGCAATCTCAACAGCAACAAATAACAAGATATTACTGTGATGCGAACGCTTCGCAATACTTAAATAATTTCGAAGATTGGAATGAGAGCTACAAATATGCATTCGCTGCTTCTGACCGAGTAAAAGTGATGCCAAATGTGCACGATTTGCCTCATTCGGTTGCCGTTCAGAATCAAGACATGAAACCACCGAATTGGCTGCCAACGACAAACAGCAACAACAACAACTCTCTTACACAATCTTATCAGACGCAAGTTGTCACCTCAGCACAAATGTCTCCGCCTGCTTCACCCGAACGGCAGCAGCAGCTGCAGTTGCAACAGCAACAGCAACAGCAGCAGCAGCAGCAACAACAACAACAAAAGCCTCCATCACCTCATTATACACAGGCATCTACGCTGGTTGCCTTGTTGCAGCAGCGGAGCAAAACACCAACAACACCCACACAACACTACTCACAGCAACAGCAGCAGCAGCAGCAACAACAATGCACTCCTTCGACTAATTTAATTCAGGTTCCCGCTCATGGAACGCAATTGCCGGGTTCTTTGCCGACAAATGTCAATCACCACAAACTCGTTACGCCGCCATCGTCGCCAAACTTGGCCGAATTGTTATCCAATGCAGGTTGCGCCTACTTGCCTGGTCTGAATGACGCGCAGCTTCAGAAATTCAGTGCCGCGAAAGGCAAGAGTGCAGCGAATGGAAAAGGAAAACAGGGTAATGCGGCAACGATCGCGACCGACGGCGGAGTGGTTGTACCTCGGAAGAAGACCACGTCGCACTCGTGTTCGCATCCCGGTTGTACAAAAACGTATACGAAAAGTTCGCATTTGAAGGCGCACTTGCGGACTCACACCGGTGAGAAACCATATCAATGCAATTGGAAGGGCTGTGGATGGAAATTCGCTCGTTCGGATGAATTGACGCGACACTTTCGTAAGCACACCGGCGATCGGCCGTTTCAATGTCGACTATGCGAACGAGCTTTTTCTAGATCCGATCATCTCGCTCTTCATATGAAAAGACACTCAGCAATGTGATCAGACCGTGAACGATTAAATTACTGATTCGCATCCTGCTCGTCCTTTCCTCCTCTCACCTCTCCACCCGGATTTAGTTGTTGAGTAAATATTTTGTAGTCGTTGTTAATTGTAATTGCATTTTAAATGTGTTTTGACTGCCATTTTACGCGCAAAAAAATTAATATTAATTAAGAGTAACTAATTTGCAGAGAAAAACAGAGAAACGATTTACCGCGAACGTCAAATAAGCGCAGAGAGATTTTTTGCAGATGAGAAAAGCTAACGAAAAACTTGTCGACTAAATATGTGCGACGTAACCAAAATTGTCTGTAGCCATGTATAAAAAAAATATTGTTAATTATAATTATTTGTCAGAAAAGTAAAAAACTACATTAAATTTAAGAAAAAATCGATAGAAAATTTTATTGAGCAAAAATAAATCGAATAATCACAAACAATGAACGACTAGTCCAAAAACGAAGCAAGCCTCTTGCTTGTATAATAACGAGACAAACGCTGATTCTTCGTCAGTCGATTGCGTTGAAACAATCAACCCAACCATTTTGATTTCTTCACTTCCTCCGTATATTTCTTCTGTGCCGCTTAATTTTTGTATACGTTTAAATAATTTAATCAAATTCTCTTTTGTATATTCTTCGTTCTTTTTTTATTTCTTCGTGTGTTTCTCAAAATAATATCGAATTTATTATTAAACGAAGCAAAGACAAACAATCAAATAAAAAATTTAAAAATTTCGACATGCAAAAAAAAACAAAATGTTTTTCTTATTTCACAAAGAGAGCAACTAAATTGACACACAAAAATGAGCGAAGAAATTCACGTTAGAATTAACTAGAATAGACACGCTTTTTTTGCAATCATAAAAAAATATGGAAATGCAAATTCAGAACTGAGAAAGTGATGCTAATAACAATAAACAATTTAGAATTTAAAGCATTTTCGTTCCGCAATTATTCGCAATTTAAGGAACCGTTTGTTCGAAAAAATTTTTTTCAGCGAAGAAAAACTCGACTATAGCGATGAGAATGAGTTCGGATCCTATCTTTTCTGCGTTCCAATAATTATATCAGTTATATCGATCGCAGTTTTAAAAGAATATTTCGAATGAATGTTTCATTTTAAAAAAGCAGCGAAAAAAGAGATGAAAAAAAAAATACTTTAAACACATTTCATGTGTGAAACCGTTTCAGATTTTCGTAACAAAAGCTTTTTTCTCGCAAAAATATATTCACCATTAACGTTATCTTTTGCATTTTCAAATTTCTTCGCCTTAATCTACGCTTCATTTCACTTTTTCTTTTTTTGCGCGAAAATTTTTACAAAAAGCAGTAAACCAAATACAACTGTGTGTTCTATAAGATCAAGTGGTCACTCGACAACACAATGGCCTATTTAAATTATTATAAATGAAATACATTCGCTTTTTTTTTGTTTTTTGCCGACCCAAGTTTTCGTCTCTTCTCTTGTTTCAATTTTTTGGCGACTACACGCTGTTCAATGTTCTGTGAATGAATGAAATCAAACTTATTTTATCAGCAGAAAAGTAGAAAACTTACACGAAGCGTCTAATTCTTTTTTAGAAAAGAGGAAAGGAAAGGAAAGGAAAGAAAAGCTGCAAATGTTTTTTCTCATCATTTAAACTACTTATCATCGACTATAAATTTATAGTTTGATAACGCTTAAATGGAACGATTTAACGTCCGCCACCGCGGCACACAGCGAGCCATTCCGCTCATAGCTGCAAGCAGGCGATGGTCGACGATGTCTGCAATCGATGCTCTTTCGTAACTCTCTTAGCTAGCGATCTCATCTTGTTTTAAAAAACGATTTCTTCAATTTTTTTTCTACAGTGTTTTCACTCATTGGTGGATCATTAATCCGTGTGCTGCATGAGATTCAAATAGATCAAGTTAATCTGACCAAAAAGGAGCGAAGAGTAGACAAGCAAAATAAGCGAGCGTGCGTTGGCGAAATTTTAATTTACAATAAATTTCAACGAATCAACTTTTTTTTCTTGCTTCTGAGAAGATATTTTCTACGTTTGTGTCAATGAACATGAAAAAATTTTCAAAGCAATTTGCTACACTCTGCGCTGACCCCATCTAAAAAAATCTCATTAAACTCGTGAGTTTGATGTAAAGTGAAATGTTTATTTGTAAGTTTAGCGATAATTGAAATATTCAGCTTCTCTCTCTAGAAAACGATAAAGCAAAGCGAAACGCTTTTATCGAGAAGCATCGTATTCACCTTTCAACCCTTGTTTATTCGCTGCTAATATATACTCTTTCGCTGGGCATAATAAATGCCAAAATTCGGTATTTGAAAGCAGCGAAAGAGAGCTCCTGTTGCGTTTGAGCAACGCAACAGAGTTATTGATATAATTATTTTCATTTTTCATTTTTTATTTTCTCTTCCTACGAATTTATTTCGTAATGAAAAGCAGGAAAAATGAATTTTCTCATCGAACGACGGAGTATATACACAGTTTAGTGTTTAGTAATTAATTCGAGGCGATAACTAAACAGAAGAAGCAGAAGAAAACTTATTATCGAAATGCCACTTTTGGGTCAGGCGCTTTCCCACTCGCTCTCATGCTTCACTCGCTAGCCAAATGCTCATTTTCTCTGCTTCTAATTCACTCGCACAAATTCATTCATTAGACTTAAACTCAATCGTCGATCAGCTAGAATTTACGCACTGCAGTGATTTATTATTTACAAAGTAACTTCGTCGAGAGGGTAAGAGAAAATAAATTTTTCTTCTTCTTCTTCTTTGAAATGTTAAGGTTAGATTCATTTTTTAAAAAGTGAGCGAGAGAAGAGCAAAAAAAGAAATTAAATTTAAAGCGTAACCGAAAAAAGAGCTCGACAGTACGCTTAATTTCAATGGTCAATTAACATTTTTAAAAAATTTTTGCTCAATTTTAAAAAACCACATGAAGCGCGTGAAAATTTGCAAACTTTTTTAGTTTTCGGTTTTAGAAAGCAAAAATAAAGAAAAGAGATGCGCGCATACACACACACACACATGAAAAGAAGAAAATCATTTTTCATTTAGTCAAAATTACACATTTTAAACTACCGCAAAAAACAACAACAAGCGTTCATTTTTTATTTTCGATGAAATGATTAAAAACACCAAAATTAAGGTGCGTTTTAAACGGTGTAGAAAATAAAGGTAAGCGCTTTTTTTGCACACATTTTCTGCCTACTTGATTGCATTTACTTGCTCGCATACGAAAGCAGCTTTTTTTCTTCGCCTCTACTCGCTTGCTTGAATCGAGCAAAATTCACTCGATCTCACTACGTCGTTCGTCTTTCGTCGTTTGTCATCGCGCAAATTGCGCTTTATGAATTGAGCCTACTAAAGAAAAATTATTTTTATCAGTTTTTTTTGACAATTAACTTTTTTATGAATGTAATAATGAAAATAAGCGTATCTAAACAGCGAAATTGTTTTGTTTTGTGTACGAATTTTTTTTTCTTAAATGAACAAAAAAAATTTCGTAACCTTCTTTTCACTTCAAACGCGAAGATAATTTAATAGAAAACAAATAAACATAAAGTGTAATCATCATAAAAATGGTTGTTGCATCTAAAAGCTGGCTCAGTGTGAATGCTTTTTTTTCGAACCATTTCGCGTTAATAGAGCATTGATAGTAACTAATTATGAATGCGTTTTACACATAAGTCGTGTAGAGAAGAAATGACAAGTTTTTTTTCTCGTTCGCTGTACATTTTCGTTGACAAATTATTGGTGAGCTAAAAAAAATTAGAAGCCAAATTCATTTTCTAATTTGAAAACAGTACGCAGAGATGTTTCGTGTCGAGTTTTACTTATAAAAATTTTATGCAATGATATATGAATAAAATAAATGTAACAAATTAGTAGCAAAATTTCAAGCTGTTCCGCGCAATTGAATAAAACTCATTTGCGGCGAAGGTAAAATTAATATTTATGAGCTTTTCGTAATAGCGATTTTGGTCAGAAGGGCTTTTTTGATAAAGCTGACAATGCAATCACATTGCAAATGCAAAAAAAAAAACTGTTGACAAAATAGTTTTCGTCCAGAGATACTCAGAAGCAGATGCAATCGGCGAAGCCAGAATAGGAAAAGTGTGTCATGTGGTTGCATTCGATATGCGCTTATTTGGCTAAATACAAATTCGCATTAATTTTTAATAAAGTTTTTTTTTACTTGCGACTGTTGAATTCGGAATACAAATGCAACCGTTAATTAAAGCTATTGCGTTACAATGCGATCATTTGCATTGCAGTTAGCGAAAAAAATTGAATCACGTTTTGTCCCTCAAAATTTAAAAATGTGAGTGCTGCGAAATCGAAAGCAAACCAAAAATCTAATTTTAATAGCATTTGTGTGTAAGTGTTTGTGTGTGTGTGTGTGTGTGTGTGTGCTGCACTAATTCGTTACTTCGTTGAATTATGTGCGATTTTTGAAAATTGTGTGGTTTAGCATTTCGGCGAGCGAAAAAACTGCTTTTAGAAAAAAAAGATTTTCAAAAGAAAACAAAAAGCTAAGCTTAAAACCACAAACGAAATGAAGCCAAAAAATATTTTCGAAAAGCTAATGATTAACGTTCGGCGGTTGGCTGATTGCATCGGGTCAGGGACGAAAATCGCCGTTATTTTAATTTTTCTTATTGATAAATTTCTATTAAAAACGTTTTAAATACACACATAACAACAGTTTTGCTCTTTTTATTATCGTCTCCGCTAAAAAACAGTTCGTTTTCATTGCTCGAAATATTTTTCTTTATTCATTTCGCTTTAACAAACACCTTTTTGAATTTGAATTTTGCATCGCAATAAAACGTGAATTGAACAAAGAAACGCTTACAAATGAGCCATTGAGCACATATACACTGACCGTGAGTGGATAATGTGCTCGATGGCTTGTTTTGCATAACAAAATTACGTTTAGCCTTATTTATACGCGTTAAGCGATTTAGAAAGAATTCAATATTGCGTAATCTATTATTGAAATTGATTAATTTCACGTTCATTACACTAAAATTAAGCTTTCAATCGTCGATTTCTGCGCTGATGTTCGCTTCTCGAGTTTTATGCGAAACGACCGCAAGGTCGCAAATTTCTTTAATCTTTTGCGCAAAAAAATTTTTTAAAAATAATTTTCAAAAAGTGAACCTTCACTTTAACAAAATCGATATTTATTCATTAAACACACGTAATCATTAGTGTACACATTATTATTGTAATTAAGTATTTGAATATAATTTCATCGAGTAAGGTCTTTACTTTTAATTTCACCACTTCAATTGTGAGCCTCTGTTTTTCCGTTCATTATGAAGAGTGTGTGGGCATTAATTTTTTGCATTTTTCTCAAACAAATGAATAGGTCACATTTTTTTACTGCATTGGAAACGAAAATTAGTGCAGCTCACAGAAGGAGAAGTTAGTAACGAGAGGAGAGCAACTTCACTTTTCAAAGCTGTAAATTTGCAATTTATTTTCGCGAATAAACATAGCGCGCATAATTTGGGCGTCATTTGATTTGCAAATAAACGCACTTTTCATAAATAAGCGGCGAGCGAGAAGGGTAAAAGCGAGATAGATTGCTCAATATTGAGAAGTGAACGCGGAGAAGGTAAATAAAATTGAAGCAGATTTTTATCGGACGCGAAATATTTCGCTTTGAACTCGATCTCATTTTCTCGATTCTCGACGAATTTCACTCTCTTTTTTTCTTCTTCTTCTCGCTCGATGCAAATCATTATCGCATTTTCCGACATTTAAGGCACACTCGAAGTGAATTTACCGTGTTTTTTTCAGCTCAGGATCGAACGAGAGAATGTAAAAAAGTGAAATTTCTCGTAATCGATTTGCTTCGTCGATCATTTCGGAACTAATTACATTTTAATTCAAAGTCTCACGTTCGTTCTTTTCGCTGCACTCTTTTTCTTTTCCTTTTATTTATTTCGCTTCAAACGTACGAAAATTCATGTATATTATTTACAAGAAAAATTGCATTTAGCTTTATGCAAAACGGCAAAGCGCTTAATATTTTTAACAAGTGGTAATCAATCGCAGTCTTACTTTTCGCATAAAAATTATTTTCTTTGCTCGTTTTGCTGTTGAAAATGAAAAGCTTCGCTTCACTTTTCTTTTTCCGCGCTGTTTTCTGAATGCTTCGTTGAAATTAAATACATGTAAAAATGTGAAAAGAAAGCTTTTTTTCTGTTTTTCACAAACAAAAAATAATTTTTGTGCGCTATAGTCACTCATTACAAATTTTGACAAATGATTGCTGTAAATTTTCTTACGCGCATACATATTTTTACGATTTACGTACGTATGTAGGTAGGCACACTGTGTTACGCTGATTAATTGCAATACAATAAATTTACAATAACAAGTAAAAATTTGAAAATGTTTTTTGTTTTGTCTTCGTTTTTATCATTTAATTAATCGTCGTAAAAAGCAAAAATTTTTAACTTCTTGAATGGTTAATCGACGAATAAATAAGCTGCATTGATTTATGCTTTTCACTCTTATTTTTTCTCTCTCTCTTGCGCAGACTTTTCATATATTTTAACATTGTTTTTCACAACGAATATAAAATACAATTTAGTTTGAAAAGCGATTTTACACGTCAATTGTATGAATTATTTCCGTAAAAAAAAGATTTAATATATAAACATTTTTCAAGAGAAAAAAAGGAGAAAATTTACAGTTTCGAAGCGATGCTTATCGTTATCGAAAAAATTTTGAGTGAGAGCAGAAAAAAAAATTGAAATAAGCAATTTATAGTCAAGGCGAGAAGGTTTGTTATTACGAAAAGTTTGCTAGAGAGAGAGAGAGAGCGAGCCAGAGCGCGATGTAAAGCGAAAACTGATTTTTGCTTTTTTTAAAAACATTTTTAAATATTTTTTAAAAAACAACGAATTCTCGAAAAAGGCAAAACAGCTTTTGATCAGAAAACGAGATAAGCTTAATATTTAAAGTTTAAATTAGTAGTAATGAACAATTTTTTTTGTTTCAAAAATTTTTAAAACTTTTTTTCCTAGCGCAGAAAAGCTACTTTTTAAAGTAAAACTTTTTTCGCGTTTCGCGTTGAAAGCAAACCGTTTATTATCGATATTTAATAATTAACATGCTTTTTATCAGCATAAATTTGATTTACGTTTCAAATAATCCGCTAAACATCGAGAGCGAGAGAGAGAGAGAGAGAGAGAACAACAAGAGGGAGAGTAATCATGATCAAAATAAAATATGCATAAATATAAGCAAAAAGCTTATTAATATTTAAGTGTAACCCTTTTATGCGCTTTCAAATCGCGTTCTCTACCTGAGATAAAATTTCAAGCTCAACACGAAGTAATAAATTATTTTTTCGAAAAAAAGCAGAAAAATCAGTGGTCAGTTTAAATAAGTGGTGTGCGAGCAATGAAAACAATTTTCATTTGAAAATGTTCAGATCATCGCTATTGTCGCAGTGAGTAATGATTTTGTCTGATTTAAAATTCTCGCAAAATGATTATTGAGCGAAATGTATCAAACCATTCGATGACAAGAACAATTTTTTTAGATCTTATTGGCCATATATTAAAGCCACATTAGTTAATGGTTGTCTTATAGCCAAAAGAGATTGAGTAAAAGGGATTGGCGCTGGATTTTTAGCACTAAGCACGTAGATAAAAGGGAGTTATCGAAGCTTAAGCGGATTCATGCCACTTAACACACGCAGACGAGTAAACTAGCGTTCGCTAGGCTCGTTTTTTTCACTTCGATCTTTAAGGCTAAATGTGAAATCTCGTTTAATTTCTTCTTTAGTTTTTTTGATTGCTATTAACAAAGACAAATGTTTCTAATCTCATCTCATAATAGCTTTTCTTGGATAGCAATTTAAGATAGTTACTTCTAAAAATGGTTAACATGCGGCACATTAAGAGCAAAAAAGTATTGAACATGAAAATGATTAAGCTGGAAAGCCCACACTGCAGCGAAGAAAAAAAGTTTATGTGCCAGACTTTTGCGCTTCGAAATTAATGTTTAATCACTTAATTCATGTTGATATTCAATTTTTGCGCTCCAAAATTGAATTGTCGCAGATTTCGCCACAACTCATATACGCAGGATAATCTTATCTGTTTTCTGGACAATAATTTAGCATTCATAGCCGAGAGCCGTAGGATAGAAAGCTAGTCGAAAGTCGCAGTTGTTTTGTGCTCAGTTTTCGACTTATTTTAATTGCTGTTTATTTTAGTTTAGTGCTTGAGCGCCACACGATGTTTAATCATCTTAATCGATCACTTAATTCAGGTTGATTAAATTGTGGCTCAAAGTAACTTTCGACAAATGTGTTCTTCAGTAAAACCTTTTGCCTCTTAACACTCGGTGTGCGTGAAAATTTGCCTCGTTTTCATCGCTTAATTAAACTTTTTTCTGCTCTATTCGAGAAATTAAATTTATTAATATTTTAGCGCTTTTGTCGACGGTGAAAAAAAAAGAATTTTTGCCGACATCTCAATTGCATTTGCAAATTAATTATTAGCCTCATCAAAAGGTGCGCGTTGAAAAAGCCGAAAGACAGACAACACAAATGAAAACGTGCAATTATCTTCTGTTGGCCTCACTTTTTTTTTGGTCGGCCAAACTTTTAATAAACGCTCTACTGAAACGCGTTCACTTCGATCATTTTCTCCTCAGTGCTAAAATTTGCAAATGGTAAGAAAATTATCACTTCATTTCGCGAATTCGCTGCGCAAAATAAGGCGAGCTTCGCTATTAATCACCCGAAATAAGCTTGTGCTGCATTTGCATTATCATTGAGCTTTCAGAGCGCACTTAATTATCTGCGTGCTCACAATAAAATATTGAATACATTTGAGTGTGAATGAGAGAGAGAGAGGGAGAGCGTATGAGAAAGAGGGCCAATGTTTTGTTTTTATTTTTCGCTTTATTTTGATTTATATCGCGCTTAAGCTGCCCATTACAAGATTCACGTCTCGCTTCTCGCTCTTTTCATTCGAGTTGTCATGTGGCGAACGCTCGAGCTCACAATAGAGTTGTTATTCGTACGCTTAGTTACTACGGCGCGATCGATAAACTGGCGGAGCGATTCGATGCTGGCTGCGCGTTATCTTCGAGCTTATAGGCTGTCAAATATTATACAAAACTTTTGTACGGTGCCAAGTATTTCTCATAATTTTAGAGGCGCAAACTCCGCTCGCGTTGCAATTTTCTATTTTCTCTCTCATCAATCTGCTCGAATGATGCAGCAACATCCGTTTGTTGTTTATTCAATTTAATTCAATCTCCAATCATAATAAAAACGCGTGAAATCATTTTTTAACACAAAAAATAAAATAAAATTAAGAAAAAGCGTATAATTACGATTGGTGTCGAAGCAAAACGTGTCTCTCACAAATTATGTTTACGTCTACATTTGCGATATTAAATTTCATTTCGAAGGAAAAGAAAAAAGCAGAAAAAATTAAAATACAAGTTGTAAGTTGAAAAACTTATGTGTGAACAAATTAAAAATGCGAAGAGAATTCAATTAAAGAAGGGAAGTGAGAAAAAACAGCGGCCACGGTTTAGACCATTTACACAAACGTCGTTCTAATTTTCACGAAGCTTATTAATAATTTAATTGTAAGCAAGTGCCGAACACCTTTTACTCTTGGCTTCGTTTTCATTTAAGTGTGTAGTCACTTTTCTAGCTTCGATTGCGCTCGAAAGCAAGATTGCTGTTTTATTTAAATTCGACTTAATTTCGTATGCATTGTCTCAACTATTTTCGCTTTTTAAATACACACACACACACACACACACACACACTCGACGAAATAAAGTTTCGAGAGAAAAAGTGTGCAATTCAAATGATGAAAAAAAAAAATTCGACACGTGCGAAGCGTAGTCGAATTGCACCGCTAGTCAAGCTTCACATTTACTAATTTCAAAAACACACATTTCCGCCTTTCTGAACTACAATTTTCGGATACACCATACGTACGTACGTATGTTCGGCACACGGTTAACAAATGACCGAAACGGTGTATGCGATTCAATTTTTTGCAGTTCAGACGCAATTTGAGCAGTGAGAGTCGAGCGTTTCAGAAAAAATGCACTAAAACGGACCATAAAATTTATGTTTTGACAGTTGAAGAAGCAGAGCAATTAAATTACACGTATGCGAATGCAAAACAAACACATTTATTTATAAACGTTTTCTTTTTTGCGATGCGGTCTTTTTTTAATGGTTATTACTTCTAATTTGAGCTCATTTAATTTGAAATGTAAACATTTTTTTCAAACGTTGTACATCGATTTTGATAGCACCTGATGCCGGTTCTACGGTACGACTATTCGGCTGAAGCTGTGAAACTAGCTATCGTATAGTTTCCTAATTGCGATGAAAACTGCGTGCACCCATCGCAAAAGAAAGATTTTTACACAAGAGGCTTATTTGTGTTCGCATTTTGCGGACAAAATGGCAAAATATGAAAAAAAAGTGAAGCGTCTACGGCTAAGATGAAATTCATTAATTTCGTGATGGACGATGGTGTGAGCTTCTCTCTCTCCCTGCTCGGCGAATTCCCCTGAGTAACGTTTCGCTCTCATTTTCCATATTGTTTTCTATAGCTATTTGTACGTGTTATGAGTCCGCTACATGTAACATTATCGAGTGTTGCTGTTTTGAAGCCAGGAAACGACAAAATGCAAGTACATCGTATTAAACACGAGAACCAGAGTGAAATATTATTTCAGCTTGTCCGCTCGCTTCGCTTTAATCAATTATGAAATTGGTTAATAATCACGTCAAATGCTATTGCGCACTCTTTTAATAAACGCGAACAGCGAAACCATTTTTTCGTCACAGCGTTTCGTCGCTCTCTACGCGCGTATAGATTTTCGCTGCGCTCAATTTTCGCTTTTGCTGAATGCGAAATTCGTAATGAAATCAAATCAAATCGAACTGTGTTTTCAACGTTTTGACAGCTTTGAAAAGAAAGAAAGAAATGCGCTCAAAAAAGACATTGAAAGATGTTGCGTTTTCGCATTTATTTAAAATTTTCGTTTCTCGATTGAATGCAAAGCACCAATCAAGCGAAGGTTGCCTGCTCATAATAAACGCAGCGCAAATTCTGTGAGTTCGCTCGCTTTGCTTTTTTTGTTTCTAAACACGTATATGCACATTGTTTTAAATTTATTACTGCAAATATATTTTCTGCTCACTATAATTATAGAGAGAGTCGCAATATGAAAGAGCACTTCGCTCGAATTGAAAACGCGAATTTGATGTGCTCCAAACGTGTAGAGCGTTTGAAAACAATGCACGTAAGTGTACGTATTTGCGTTGCTTGTGCATTTCGATCAACTTTTTCGCAATGTGTTTTATATTACATTACGCTTCGAAAAGTGATTATATTTCTTGCATCATTTATTAAGGGAGGAATGAGTTGCAACACTTCGCATAGAACTCATTTCACGCAATAAATAAAAGTTTTTTTTTACATTAATCAAAGCCGATTAATCACATTTCGCTTTCAGCTCGAACAAAAACGCATTACACAATGTAATCTGCTGTTTAGTATTATGTTTACTGCTGATTAGTACGCGTTTAATATTCGATAAAAAAGTAAAAAATTTTCAAATTAAAGTTGTTTTCGCTCGCGAGTGAGGCGAAAGAATTTCTCTCGATCTTAATTTTACTTTTGTTGACCTGAAATCATTAAAAAAAAACTTTTTTTCACTTCAGCCGTGTTCGCTAGCTTTATTCATCATTGATCTGAACGCAATTGAACACATTTGTACGCTTCTTTGATTATTGCTGTGCGTTCAAAATTTTCTTTTCTTTCACTCGCTTTCACAATACGCACAAAAACCGAAAATGAGTTAAATGATATGCTTTAAGAAAACCACTTAAAACGTGAAAAAACAGACAAACAAACAAACAAATATATGCCTAGCTGTAAACAATTACAAAATTTCATTCAAAGCTAATTTCGCATTCGTTTCGAGCGTTTTCAATGCGCGCTTATTTTACATAACAAAATCATATATTTCAACGAGCATGCTCTCGTTCATATATTTTTGAAGAACTTTTTTAACTACCGCGCTGTAATTGAAATATTGAATGAAGCGCAATTAAACGCACACACACGTAGTTAGTTATCTCGCTGTTTGTTCGTAACTTTATTTATCCTGAAGACAAAAATTCACATCGCGCTCGACGTTGCAGAGGCGAAATTAATCAATCACATTGCATGCGCAAATTTCTCAAATACACCATCGCGAATCTTATTTCGTTTCGCGACGCTATAATTGTCCGAATAACTATGTCGCGCAATTATTTTAAGTGAAAGTATTCTTTACCGTCGTAATTATAGTGCACTGTAGCCTTGTCCTAAATGTCAAAAACTTTTCATCTTTGTATACATAATGAATGGCAAAAGAAAACGAAAAAAAGACGAACACACGAGAAAAAGTTTTCGATAGTTGAGTAGACACTCTCGTTCGACTCAACTTGACTTTTTAAAAAACTCATCACAAATTCAATCCGTTGCTCGTTTTAATTTTTAACCAAAATATTTATGAATTCAGGTCGTGTTTATGCGTTTCGTCTTTGAAATGATATACTTTGCAAAATATAAAAGTGAAAAAAAGGTTTTTGTTTACCATTCACACTGAGAGTAAACTTCTTCTTCTTCTTTTTTGCTTTCGAAAACGTTTTCGCATCGAATTCGTATTGAAATATTATAAATGAATTCTCGCGAAATCGATCGATTCGTGTCGATTTGTGATCGTATTACTCAAATGCTTAATACGATAATTTGTAAATTGAAGAAGATCTATGAAAATGAATTACATTTCAAACATCGTATTGCGTTTATGCTGTTTTGTCATCTCGTTTTTCTATTTATAAATATGCAACGTGAACGTGATATTGCAGCTGAAATTTAAATCTACAATCGATATCCATGAAATTAAAGTTCGCAAAGTGCGCAAAGAAGGCAGCTAGACATCGATACTTTTCGAATTTCTTTACTGCTATTGTCGCTCTTGATTGATTCGAGTCGCTCGCTTAAACAAGAGGCCTTAAGTATTTCCGTAGCAACTTTTGAAATTTGAAATTTTCTTTCACAACAACCAATCGGTCTATGTTAAAATCGAATTTTCGCAGCGCTAAAATCGATATAATCGAAAATATTAATCGAATAGAGAAATTTCATTAAATTGCTCAATGAGGTGGCACAAATGAATTAAATACAAATTTTCTCCAATCGTTTTCATTTCAACTCATTAGTTTCAAAGAGCTAATTCTAATTACGAAACATGAAGCGTAATTAAACTAAAATATTCTGTCAACCATTAATTAGTTGTACAATTTTCATTGATTTATTACAGACCTCAACAAAAAAAATTTTTTTGCTCACTCAGTTAGAAGCAATATTTTTGCATTTTTTTAAAAACAATTTTCATTTTCAAATTTGACACTTGTGTTCAAGCTTAGTAATAATCAAATCAACTTTAATTAGTTCAACAAAAGCTGTTCATTTTAAAATTGGTGAAAATTTTAATACATTTTGACATTTATTCAAGCGAATTCATACAAATATGACAAAATCGATTGAAAATCATTTTTCAAAAAGCTTAATCGACTTCGCTAACTTTTTTCCCATCCATCCAGCGATAAAATACGAAAGAAAAGTTTGTTTAATTAAGCGATAAAAAAATCAATACTTTCCTTCTTCATTTGCTCATCTTTTGCGCTACACGATTATCAATTATTATAAATTACCAACGAAGCAGCGCAAACGATCGAAGCTCTTGCGAAAGATCGAAGAAGACAATTAAAGCTGCTTGCTGAGCTGCGGGCATAATTATGTAAAATGAAAAGAAAGAGTTTTTTTTCTTCACTTCGCCAAATTTTTCATCTCTCAACGCTATTTGTTTACACACAAATTTATTTCCTAATTAGTAAAAATATAGTTATTAAAGAGGCAAAAAAATGCTTTTTTGTGCTAAAACACAGCGGGCGAAAGTATGCGCTTAATTGCAGCTAATTTTAAATGTTAATCGAGCGTTTAATTTTGTCAAAAATCGTTTGCCGCTTTTTCAACTTAACAAGTTTTATAACATTTTTTTAATGCATCAAATTATCGAAAAAATCTTTGTACAAAAACTGATTTAATTTTTTTTTTCATTCATAACTTTTAAAAAAATTTAAGCAAACAACTTGCGGCTATTGCCTATTTGTCATTTGCGCAAGGAGTTTTTTCCTTTAAAGAATTCCGCTTAAAACAAATTTTGAATATCTGCTGGCTTCACTACCTAAAACCTGTCCAAAATTGAACTCGCACATAGTAAACTCTTGCGCGTGCAGCTGTGATAAATTTCAAAATAATCAACGAGTTAAATTCCTTTTTTTCACCTTTGCCATTGTTCGATTTAAGTGGAAAAGTGTGATTCAATGTAAATTTATAAATAAAAAATGACAAACGAAAAAAAGTTTTTATTCGTTCTAGGGAAAAACCGTTGTTTAAAAGCCATTGAGTTTGTAAACAAATAAAAAACTAAAAAGCTACGCTTCACTCTGCATACCGAGGCTAATTATAAATTCAAAGAGCATTCAAGTACATATAAAATTCAGAGTAAAGATTTGAAATCGTTTTTAAAAATCAGAAAATCAGCGAAAAAAAAATTTATGAACAGTGGACAAAAGTTTTTGATTGAGGTTAAGCAAAATTTGATTTTAAATTCCGAAATGTGGCGTATGAAAAATGATTTTCAAAAGATCGCAAATCAATATTTCGCTTAAAAGCTATAAAAATATTTTTTTGTCACACTTCTTAAGCATTAAAATTTTTTGATTTAATTTTTGTGCAAGTTCAGTTTTGGACAGGTTTCGACACTACTGTTAATGGTTCTCTTGGCTAATGTTTGCGTTTTGTATTGAATTTTAAGAAGTTTTTACTTTTCGAATCGCAGCGAAAAAAGAAAAGAGAAAATCTCATAGCTTTCGCTTCACAAAAGCGAAAGAAACACAAGATCGATGAATATATTGAATCTCGAGTTATGAATATTTATTGCGAAGCGTTTTGTCCCCAATATCGTCAATTTTTTTGCGGCGAAAAAATTTTTCTTTTCTTTAAACGAAAAACACCTCCGCACTATTCTCGCGGGTAATGTTTCACTTTTTTGAGTTTCGCTTTTTACTTATTTTCAACATATCGTTTGTCAATAATAGTTGTAGCATCGTTTTGACTCATTGAATCTGTCAATTCGTTTCGTTTTTTTCTCGAAAACTTAATTTCTGAACTTTTAGTCCCGTCTCAAAAAAAAAGATCGCGAGAAACGAAGCAAAATGAACGGTGCACCAACATGATAGCTAAACGATCGACGATTGCAATTCGAAATGGTTTCTGTTTTCTTGCTTTTTTCTTCATTTCTTTTTCGCTCGCAATTAACAATAATAACTCATAAAAGTCAAAATGAAAGCGGTGAAAAGCGTAATAAGACTCAATTCACTTTTAGACGCTAATTACGCGATTAATTTTACTTTTTAAGTTTGCACCTATTCACTTGATATGATGATAATTGGTTTGTCGTTTACCGTCGTTTCAATCTCTTGTTCGCTAATGTTTTCGCTTTTTTTTCTTAAGAGAAGGAAAAAAACACAATGAAGCAAAGTGAGCAAAACTGTAAACCATTTAATCGTAATCGTGTACATTTTTTTCTCTTTCTCTCGCTGCCTGCCTGCTTTTATCCACTTTATTTCGGCGTTTTAACTTAAATTACTTTCATAATTATCCACGAAATGTGAGCGTTTTACTTTTGTCGACACACGAACACGCTGTTTAGGATACAATTAAGTCGTCACAAAGCGAGAAGCGTCGTTACTTTTTTGCTAAGCCAGCATCAATTTAATGGAAGTACTCGTGTAGTGCGATCATCTAGCATGAGCGTTTAAAATCTCGAGTACATGAAATTGTCGAGCTTCGGCTCCGTTTAAGCAGCGAAATGTGCGTTTTATTTTTTGCTCGCTTTCAAATTGTCATTATTTTGAACGTAATCAAATAAACGAATCGATTAAATTAAAGCAGCGAGGAATGAAAATAGCGAGAGAACACCGTGTAGTAAATTATTGGGTAAAGCAATAATAATTACTTTACCCTTATCGAGCATGCAATTGATACGAGTGTTAAGAAAATTTGAAATTACAATCGAAAAACTTTGTTAATTCAGCAGTCGAATTGCAGCTCTCAGCTTGAGCTTCGGCAAAAAAGAAAAGCGGCGAACATGAAAAGGCCGCCTGCCTTAACTAACTCGACGTTTGTATTTAATATTTACTCGTTTCTGAGCTTGTGTGTTGAACACTAAATTCGAGCGCGTGTTAGAAATTGTAGGAAAGAGAATTCGAAGGTGAGTATAGCGAACGAAAAGAGCGAAAGAACAAATAAATTTCACTTGCTTCTTTGCTTGGTTGGCACTCTCGAAATGGCTCAATCCTGTGCCCGAATCTAAATTTTGATCGATATTTTTAAACGCTCTCGATAAATTATTATTATTGTTTGCTAAGGTGCGTCGCGTAGTGTTTATATTAATAGCTGATTCAGCGTGAAAGCAAAAAAAAGCTTTTCTTTATCTAATTAATTCAATTATTTATTCGCGAAAATAAAGAAAAATTTTTATTGCGAATGCACTTATATACCAAGGCAATATTTCATATTTGGACAAAATTGAAATCAATTATTTACTGTAAACTAGTTTACTCGCTTAATCAATACAATGATCGCAATTATGAATTTTGATCGCTCACCGAAACTCATTTTTAATTGTATTTATTCGATTGATCTGCAATTTTTCTTTACTATTTCACATTTAATTTTTACATGATCATCTTGCTTGTCGTATAAAATTTCGCTCATTTCGAACGTTGCATTTGTAAGAAGAAAATTTTAAAATGAACAAAAAACGATATTTAAAACAATAAAAATGCAGCTCCCCTTGACTTTATAAAAATAAAGCTTTTCGAAATTTTATGTGCCATGCAGTTAAGAAGAAGAAGAAAAAAATGCACGCGCGTACCCAGTTAGTTGGTTTCTTTCTTAATTTACATTTTGATGAATTACCCCGCAATTCATGTGTCGATCGATTTCTTCATGAATAATGCGCGAAATTGTTGTTTAAATTATATTTTCTCCTAAAACAAAGTAAACTTTTTTCCTTTGTATTAAATAAAGAAAGTTAAGCCAATTTGCATATTTAGCAACAAATGCAATAAGACATGGCAATGTAATTGAGAAAATAAAATCAAAAAAATTCTGCGCGGAATAACAAATAAGGAATTCATATTAAAAAACACAACTGGGTTCCAGAAAATTGAAAATTGTACTACGCTATAAATTTAGTTTTTAGCAATAAAAACGCGTTGCGTTTTTTAGAGCTAATCTATGACCAATCAATCACATTAATCGTAATTTATTTGTGCTCCTTTTTTTACTTTTTTTACGAATTTTTCCTTTTTTTCTTTCTTATTTTTCAGAATATAATAATTCATCTTTGCTTTTTAATCATTTCGCTTTTCTTCTTTTCGTTTTAAATTTGAACAAAATTTGTGAAACATTAAGTTCGAAATTGCATTTTTATCAAGCGTAATTCATACGCTTTATGATTCGTTAAAAAAATGTATTTGAAAATGAACGAGTCTTGTTAAAAATTTTTTTCATCGCATGTAAAGATTATGAAGCATAAATCGATCACCACTACTTTAATTTTCATTTCGTAAAAATGCAAAACGAAGCGAAATTTTGCGTTTTTTTACGTGAAAAGAAAATATTTTTGTGCGAATTCGTTTTTGCGATTTTCAAGATTCTCGAGCAGAGAGATTCGCCGACATATGGCGTGCGTGGAAATATTCCAATGCGAGCGACGGTTTTAAATATAATTTAGCAGCATGTTCTTGAGTTAATTAATGAAGCAAAGCTCGACAAAATGCTCGATTTCTATTCGAAATCGGGTAATTATTATCCAAAATATAGTGATTATATTTTCACCTTCTCAACTGCGAATCGAATTTTTCTTAATAGCCTAATTTTTGCATATTTTATTGCGTTAAGTGTAACTCGTGAGTATTATTCAAATCAAATGTAAAAATCAATTAACCTCGAACCTTGGTGAAAAAAGTGAAACAAATAACTTCGTAATTAGTATCTCGATTTACATAGAAGAATGCTGCTGCTGCTGCTTTCAACAAACTTGCGCTAAACGTTAATTAGTATGAAGGTCCCAGTGTCTCGACTTGTCGAAGAAGTACAAACTGTTTAAGAAAAAAAAACTTTAATCACTCATTTTTTTTCAAATCAAAGTAACATGAAAAGTGAATTTAAAATCAGATTAAACCGCAAGCTTGGAATGCACAATTTTGATTTTGATCTTAATATGTTAAAAATAAGTTAATCCTATTGGGCAAAAATTGATACTTACGCTTATATCGTACTTAACAAATTGGGGATTTACTGTGCGCTTAAAGAAATTAAAGATTAAGAAAAAAGCGATTATTTTTTGAAAATTAAGCGTGAGAAATGAATTTTGAAAAGAGCGAAAACAGTAGAAGAAGTCGCTCATCATTCAATGTATAGACAACAGTGACGATAGATTTTCGCGAGTTTTTTCTCTGCTATTTATCAGCCAATTACGCAACATTCACGAATCTCGGCGAAACACAATTTGTTAAACCAAATTGAATTATTTTTCATAATTCCCATTTGCTGCGCCGCAATCTATCCTCTCAAGCTGGTCTGCTCAAAGAAACTGGCTTTGTGATTAGTGAAAAGCTTTCATTTAATTCTTTCATTTAATTTTCATTCGTTTTATTTTTTCCATTTTAAATTAGAAAATTTTACTTGAGCGCGCAGAGAAAAAAGTGATCACACGCTGTGAGTTTCTATTTCATTTTTTTTATTAAATTGTTTTTAAAATTATAAATGCTGCTGTCGTCATTAAGATGCGTGTTTATCTGTATAGTTATGCATGTGTGTGTGTGCGCGCTGTCATTCATTCTCCGTTACTTTATTTCGACTGAACAAAAAAAATTGAAGCGAACGAAAAGAGGAAAAAGTGGGATTCATTTGAAAACATTAATTAACACGTTTATTAAGAAACAGATTGAGGCAATGAAAATGAATGGAACGAGAGAAAACTTTTTTCGAAATGTTTTATGAATTGCAAAACGCAAGAGCCACAATGCACATAAATTTGTGTTCACTGCTTTTAAAATCAATTTCGCTCGCGTTACCTCCACTTCACTGCTTATAATCTCAACATTTTTCTTCGCTTGTCACACAAACTTCTAATTATGAATTCTTTGTCAAACTTTTTTTTCTCTCTCTTCTTTCAAACGAATTCACTTTTAAAAAAATTAAAAATGAAAAAAGTTATTTTCATTTTCGATTTCATCAAAATAACACAATGAAAACGCATTCACTCTTTCTTAAATAAATAAGCTCATTCATTCTTTTATCTCCATTTTGACGATTGTTGAAGAAGTTTAGATTCATTCAATTTTCGAGCTTCGCTCAGCCTTTCAATTCAATCTAAAAATGATTGTTACTCTTCTGTTGACTCAATTTTATTGAATTATTAGCTTACTTTTTTGAGATAAAAAAAATTAAATAAAATTCAAGATGAAAAAACAGATTTTTGTCAACAGTTCTCGCAATTATAATCGTCACCTCCGACCGACTTTACGACTATTTTCAGAAATTTTCAGTCCTGTGAATTCACATGTGAGTTCACACGTAAAAAATAATTTTTTTAAAACTTTACAAAAATTATAATTGAGTGACCTCTCTGTGCTACATTAGTAAAAAAAGTTTAAAAAATTTCTTTTTATAAATTTTAAAATTGTGTAATTATCAATAATCAGAATGCAGAGTCACCAATATTACAATTCGAACGTGTCTCACTCAGCGCATTTAAGATTTTAAACACTTTATTGAATTAAAGCGAAAACATGCGAAATTTAATTACCGTAAAACTTGTTTGGTTAGGCTTCTGAATCGGCAAAATTTTACACCCAATGTAAAGACAAATTAAATGTGATTATGCATGTTAACATAAATATCAAACACACCCTAAAACACGAAGTGCTAAATTTAACAATTAAGCGGCAAGCATTTGTTTTTCTTGGTAATATGAAAATTTTTCAAAATTTCTCTAAAGTGACTATGGCAAGCGAAATAAAAACGCAAAAAAAACAAGCCAAACTAATGCTTGAATATTGTGAGTTGCATTTTGGTTTTTTAATTTGTTAGAACATGAGAAAATCTTATGATAAAAATATAATCGGTAATTGATTGCATCGCTTAATTTGCGGCGCGTAGATGATACTTTTCAATCTAAGAAGCGCAGAAATTCAAAAGTGAAGTCATAAACATTTCATTAAAACGCTGAATAAAATTGTCGATGCTTTGATGGTGCAATTGATTGATGCGAATAGAAAGCGAAAATCGACGCCCATTTTAAAATTTTACACTAAACAAGAGCCCCTGAAAAGAGAATAAGCAAAAGATCACTTCTGTCGATCTCTACATTACAAACACAGGTCTGGGACAGTGAAATAAATTGCTTTGAAATATGAACTCGATGAACGTGAAACAAGCAACAGTCTGGGGCTATGTGCAACGTGTGAACGAAATCATTGGCGAGAATCTTCGGCACACACAAAAAAAGGAAATAATAGAGAAAGAGCGCGAAAAATTATATTATCGATCAAAATGTGTTTTACATTGAAGTTGTCTCATCAGAAAGTAAAAAAGAATAGCGTTTTCGTGAATAAAAGGCGTATTCTAAATACACTATTTCTGCTCGTGAACATCAAAAACTTTTCTTTTTTTCGTAAAAATTTTTCACAAGTATACATAAAATTTTTGTACGCCGAAAGAAACAAAGTTCGGTGAAGAGTTTGCCCTACTCAAATACATCCACCAAGTTTGTGTGTGCGTGTGTGTGTGGTCGAGACTTATCTATCTCATTTCGTGTTGTGCACTGAATCATGTGTACATCAAGAACTTAAACTTCAATTTTTTTGCCTTCTTTCTTCTTCTTCATTTAATTAATTTGCTGGAACATTAAAAAGTTTTTTTTTCTCTAAATAATATCGCCATTATTTAAAACGCGATCCGTTCCATCTTTCTCTGAAATAAAATTGACGTGCTCTTAATTGCAACATCGTTAAAATTAGCATCAACGCAGGCCGATAATCGCTTTTTAATTATCTCGAACGATTAGGCGGACATATTCAGTTATAATATGGCGCATTGATGTTTGCGTGTATGTGCATGAGAAAGAAATTACGATCGCGGCATTTCGGCGAAGAAGGCAAGTGCGAAAACAAAATTTCGAAATGAAATTCTAATTCAATTTTCGGTTCGATGTATCAAAAGCGGTGCGTTAGTTAAAAAATGAATTTCGTATACGGAACAATTCATCGACTGCTTTCGTAAGCTTAGTTCATTAAGTCGTAATAACTTATTTAATTTTTTTTCTCGCCAAAAGAATATAAAAAATGATTTTTATGCTAATGATAGCGTTTGTTGTTTTTTTCTTTTGCTACACTTTGTTATTTCGTTTGTGTACACACATTTCGCTTGCGAGAAAACGCACGAATTAATTTTACGCGACGCCGATAATACGTTAATTTGCATTTATTATCACCAGGAATGAAAAAAAATTCTTTTTTTCGCTTTTTTTCTTCTTCTAAATGTTGTTTATTTTCACTATTTTCTTATTGTACGAAATCAATACCAGACACGACCGCTGTTCTCACGTGTAGATTGTATTAATAGAAATTTTTGGAGCAATTTTTTTCCTTCTCCTCGAACTAAACTAGAACAAGTTGTTCAGAGTATTTCCGTGTAGTGAGTACTGACAAAGAGATGGAGTGTAATCTGAATTTTGGCGAACAATTTATTAATAGTCGAATAAGAATAAAACGAATGCGATGATGTGTGAGAAAACGATCGAGCGGACATCGCAAGAAATTGATGCATGCTTAACGGTCGTAGAACCATAATAAAGTATCCGCACGTTATTAGTTAATAATGCAAAATCTGCAAAAATGATCGCTGATGGCTTTGGAGAAAAAAAGCGTACAAGAGTTACTTGATACTCTTATTCGCTGTGAGAAGAGCGAAATTCGCTTTTTTGGTTATCAATAAAGAGCAAAAAAATAATTCGCGAAAGATACTTAAGACAAGAGAGTTGGCGTATAGTGTGTATGTGTATGTGTGTGTGCACTGAAAGATTACATTGGTTATGAGTGTAGAGCCGAGAATGTATAACGAGAGAGCAAAAAAGAAACAAGGCATATGCATTATGCATTATTGATGAGATTAAAGCAGCGTAAAAACGACGCAATCTAATCTTACGTTCATTTGATGAGCCAAAAAAACGATTTTTGCATTGCCATTCGCATAGCACACTGAAAATGATGAAAATGTATTACTTAAAGTTTTTGAATATTACAAAACTTTATAAATGAATCTCTCATTAAAAATGATAAAAAATATACAAAGCGACCTAATTTTTTGTGCGCGAAGCGAACTTATCGAGGCAATTAATACTGTCGATCAGTACGAGCGATGCGATGAGCGAAGGAGCATTTTTCAAAAACGAATTTGTCACGGAGATTGTGTGTAGCCTTCAAAGTTGGAGTGATTGAAATGAATTTTTAAGAAGAAATAATGAGCGAGAGCATCTTTCTCTTTATGAGAGCGTGTAAAATGTGTTCAAATTACACAAATTGAGCAGATACGACGATATTGGTAAAAATGGCTGTTTGCGTGTACAGCGTCAATTTATAATCGATAGAAGCGAATGGCAAACGAAAAAAAGCTAAACTGCAACAAACTCCATTTTCGAATCGCGTTTAATAATGTTTCAAGAAACGAAAAGCTTAAAAATGAATTATTTTCACGTCCTCATATGCATTAAATAGCTTAGCTGGAGCGTTGCATAAACTATGTGTAAAAATGTTCGCTTGCGTTTTCTCCCTCGGCTTTCTAATATTTTGCTTCTCCACTCTTTTGACACCTTTGTTTACGAAAAAGACATTGAAACGGTTGAATTATTTGCCGCAATAAAAATTAAGCTATTCGCAGATAAGTTTGAAGTGGAAAACAGCCTTCAAGCCGATCAAATATTGCGAATAAATTCATTTCTCGCCTTGAATTCGACGTTTTTTTGTTGCTTTGTTCAAAACTCTTTAAACTTCGAATAAAATTCAAATATTAAGCTAGAGATTAGCATTTGAGCAGCGAGCTTGTAAACAATTGAAGAATTAAAGCAAAAACAAAGTTTTGCGCGCTTTTCTACTAAAACAGAACACTTGTCAATGTTAATTTCGTGTTTACTCGCGTTTAATTTGATCGCAAAAAGTGAATAAAAAACAGGAGCAAAAAGGATGAGAGTGAAACAATGAAATGTTTTGATTCGTAAATTTGTAAAGCGGTTTTTGAAAAAAAATAAATTATTTAACTGTCACAAATAAAGCCGATCATTAAATTCTTTTTTCCGAATCTAACCTAAAAAGAAGTTCCCACAAAACAAATACGCGAAAGCAGAGCAGCGAGCAAGCGAAAAACACGGGGACACTTGAAAGCGTTTCGATTATATAAATTTTAAATTAATTTCGAAAAAATTTTTACTCATTGCTCTATAATTTTTTTGATTTTTTGGATTTTTTTTTTCATAAAACACAAATACGTCCTCTTCGATCATCTCTTGAGAAGTGATTAAGCAAAACAGAGGTAGAAGAGAGAGATTTAAAAGCGAAGAAAAGTTCAACAAACTTTCGGCTGCTTTTTTGCTTGAATATATGTTCGTGGTGAGGCAATGAAAAGAAAGAAAGAGCGAGAAAATTGAAATACAAACTTTGAAAAAAAGAGAAAGAAAAACATGGATAGCGAAAATCGTCCCACACGTGAACCTCAAAAGATAATTTCACAAATAAGGTGTGCAAAGAGACGCAATTTCATTGCTTGCTCTCCTCTCTCGCTCTCTCTTATCGATTTCCTCAATTCATAAAAGTGAGAAGCAATAAAATGCAGTTAATCACTCGATTGCAGCGCGTTCTTAAAGTTCTTTATTTAATTACACTTCGAAAAAGTGATAAAAGTTCTATGCGCCGAGTAACTAAATTTTTAGAGAATCAATTTTTGAAATGACAGCAACGAGCGAGTCGAGCAGCTTGTTCGCGCCGTTTAGCGCATTCAAATCGCTATTTTCACTTTTTTTCGCTCAATTTGAAGAGCAACATTTGAATTAAGAGCAGGAAAAAATAGTAAATCAATGAAATTTATCGATGCCGCATAGTGAAACGCGAAATTCAATTTCGTGAGCAAAACAAACTCAATTTTTGAAAGCGCGCAGAATGCAAAGCGTTAATCGTTCGTTTAATGAAGAATATAAAAAAAGGCGAGAAAAAGCTAAAAATTACTGTAATTCAGTTACAATGAAAAACGTTTTTTAATACAATTTGAAAATTGTGCGCTTTTTTGCGCTGAAAATTAATTAAAGGGTGCATTTAAAAACGTGGCTTATAAACGCTTGATTTGTGGTCGTAAAGCGAAGTCGATCACGAATTTGACTTTCTTTTCTTCGCTTTTTTCGATTAAAATTTTGACAATGAATGATAAAAACAATTACCGCTTATCGCCATCAGGAAGGACTTTTTTTAAAGCGAAGCAAATTTTCACGTAGGTTTGCCTTTTCAAGACCCTGGCAACAATCGTTGCGCTTTGGATTTTTATTATTTGTTTTCCGAGCCAGCAGAAAAATAAAAGAAAATTAATTTTTTAAAAAAATTGTGAAACAGAGCAACGTGAAACGAATTTATTGATATTTTTTGAAGGGATTTTCTCAATGAAAAACCTCGATTCGCATTTCAATAACACATTGAATTCTAAATCGAGATTTGCTTTTTCTTCGCTAAATTCGAGCAAAAAAGTGAGCGACTTTTGTCGATCGTCTCAACGATGCATCTCTTCTTCATCTCGCATTTTTCAATTTCGCTTCATTTTTTTCAACTCATTCGCTTTATCATCAGCAAAAACTTTTTTTAATGCATAAAGCAGTCAATTGTCGACGATTTCACGCGAAATTCGCGAATGATTGCGCTATGAAAAAAAACTGTTTTTCCAAATTATTTTTTTCATTTCTTTTGAAATTGCGATAAAAGAAAATTTTTGCGTTTACATTAAATTGGTTTCTAAATGCAGAATAAGCTCTTACTTATATCGACGCATTTTTCACGCATAAAATTATAGAAAAATTATTTTATTTTCATTTCATTACAGAGCAAAAGCGAAACCAGGAAGTTTTGATCTCTCGCTGTCTCTCCATCTTTCTCTCTCCATCTCTCTCTCTCTATTCCTTCAATTACACCGTACGAAATAATGGCCGTTGTACTCAGTGTTCAATCTCAAACGAAAGCTATTAATGCATTTCCATATGAAAATGAAGCGAGCAGAAAAAAACACTTTCAATCAAAATTTTCAAATGAAAGAAAAAATTTTTTCTTGAATTGACCTCTTTGTTTGTTTGAATAGAAAATGAATTTTTATTTCGAACAATGAATTTTATTTTTTCATCAGGTAGATGTTTCAAATCGTCGAGTAAATTATTACTGTTGCGCACTTTTTTTTGATGCTATTTTCCCCTCGAATCGCTCGTATATTCAATTCTATCATCAATAGAAATTGTTGACAACAGCAATTTTCGGTAAATATTCACAAAAAAAATGTTTTTTCGGCGAAAAAAAAAGCAAAAATCATTTTCGGAAAAGTTTGAAATCAAAGTGAAAGCATTGAGAAAGTTATGTAACCTTAGAGATTATAGTGTAAAGTAAAATTTGTGATCGCATCAGAATCCCGCGACTTTAGCTTTAAAAAAAACTTTTTTCGTCTTTCATCGCTCAACTTTACATCAGATAAAAGCTTATCAGTAGCAATATCGTTTGGAAATTTGATCGAATCACTGATCTAAGCGATTTGAAGCAACGTAATGCATGCATCAAAGAAATTTTTTGACAAACTGAGCTGCTTTATTGTGAATGCGATTACACAACTTTTCAAAATTTTCAGGCACCGATCAAAGCTAAATGGAAGTAAGCGGCGTCTCTTTTTGCGAGAATCTATTCGAGAAAACAAAAGCGAATAAGAGATGAATTATGTCAACCGATGAATTGAAGGTAGAATTCGGTTTCGAAACGAATTCGATTCACTTATGAGATTATCGTACAGTTTTTGCGAGTCTTTTTAAGCAACTAAAATATGAGCCTATTTTTCATCGAAGAGATTTATCGTTTTTCATCTTCTCGAAAAGGTTTCTGCCTTTTCTCATTGAAATTTTTCTTTTTCAAGCGTTTTCGACAAAAACTAAGCTAAAGCGATCATATTTTTTGAAGCAAAATCTTTTTGTCTCTCGTTGAAAATTGAAGTAATCCGCTGTGTGTGTGTGTGTGTTGAAATTATCTAATTTTTTTAGCGAATACTAATTTTCAACGTTCGAAGTTTATAACTCAATATTCTTTCACTGCTCACTGATTTATTGCGAACGAATTACACTGACGAAGCGTTAACTTCGAAAACGAGCAATTTTTGAGAGAAACAGAGAAAGTAGTGACCAAGCGTAGCTTTTTTAAATTACTTTTGCTTTTACAGAAACGAAGAAGTAAAAAAATTACATTTTCGTATCATTTACTACACAGTTTGCTGCGATTACACACGAACTCAATATACACACGCTAATACTCACACTCGAACTCATATACATTTATATATAATTACTGCGAAGCCCTTAGCGATAAAGGCAATAAGCGAAGACCACAACTAATAACCAAACACTTTGTTTAGTTAAAAAGAAAAAAACTTTTTTTCTCTTCTGCACACGTATTTTTTCACTTATTTTTCCTTTGCTAGAAACAAGTGAAACACACTCATCCTCTCTCTCCACTCACCGACTTTTTCTATACGTTTTTTTACGTTTTCGAAAACGAATCGAAACTGATTTTTCGTTATTATCTCAATTAGCGAATAGAACCATAAAACTTTTACTTTACTTTATGGCTTGTAAATAATAATAATAATAATAATCATTGTGCAACATTTCGATTTTTCTTTCTTCTCCTTCTTCTTTCATTCGCTCTTACGTTTCGAACCCACTTTAATTACACTTCGCTTAGGTCGTTTTTTGAATAATAAAATCGATTTTTTTCTCTAATTTTTTCTCTCAGAATCCAAATTTTTTTACCTTAATTCTAAAACAGAGCGAAAAATTATACGGCGTTTAAAAATTCAACATTTATGATAATATTTACGTTGGCTTCATTAAAAAAGCAGCAAAATTACGTTCGCTGCTTGGATAATTTATAATAAGCGTAGTAAAAAATAAAAATTTAAAAAGAAATTAAGCATCGCTGTGCAAAATTGTTAATTTAAAAACGCGGAGAATAATAAAATGTCAATCGATGTGGCTTTGTAAGCTAATAAATTCAAGCGTAAAATTTAAATTCACATGAATTTAAGTTTAATGAGGCTTAATTTTGTTATCCTATCTTCTAGGTTATTTATAAATTTTTTTTTCTACACAAAAACTCAATTTGGCATCTGTTTTTTCGTTTTCTTCTTTTTTTGAAACGTCTCATTGCCTTGATATCATGATAAATGAAATTTCGAGAGAAAAAGAGAGCAAAGAGAGTTTGTCAATTAGATTTCTTTAATTAACCATTAAATAAATGAGCGCTCGTTAATTTGACAATAACAAAAAGGAAGTGAGTTTTAAAATAGCAATACAATAATGTAATACAATGTGACCAGACTGAAAAATCAATTCTGTCAATTTAAATCTAGCCAGCGCCAGGCTACATCGAAAAACACAGCACTTGTTACCGCTTTGAATGAATAATTAATTTTCTGGTTCATCGAAGCTTTTTAATGCAGTTTTTTTATATGATGCATCAATACAAATTTAACTAGAAAAGTTTTCAAAAGAAAAAACGCGAAATCATAAATAAAGCAAATTGTATGCAGCTTTCAATCACTTTTCACTCGTTTTGAGCGCTTTTTTTGCTTGAATTAATTTTTTAGTCAAACATTCAAAGAAAAAGTAATGATATTCGGCGAATAAAAAGAGAGAGAGAGAGATGCTAGAGATGAAGTGACGCTTTTCAAATTGAGAATGTTTTTTTGAGGAAGAATGAATAAGCTTTCTAAATGCGGATAATAATAAAAAAAAAGTTGAAATTCTTTTCTTATCTGATCTGTTTGCTTAACTTGTTTCTTGTTCGGATCAAAGCGAAACAAAGAATTTGAATTTGGAAGTGAAGCGAAGATAAACTAGAAAATGGTTATTATTGATAAATGCCAATAAAAGGTGTTGATTCTCGTTAATTATTGCCTGCCATCCAATTCGCTATTCAACAAATTTTCTTTATTTTCTCTTTTCACTCATTTTCGCTAACGAACGCCCTCAGAAATGCTTCTTTCCTCAATTATTTAAAGTCGTACAAAATTTACAGCTTCGGAAAATCTCTTTAAATACGATCGTATCGTGTTGCGATTAATTATAAGATTGAGTATAAAAAGAGTTTTGCGCTCTTACTTCGATGTTCTTCTGTCGCTCACAAAGCGCTTTGCGAAAAGCAATGAGCTTCGATCGAAACGTGGACCGAAGTAAATTTTTTGCGCGAGTTAAAACTTAACTTTAAAATCAATGTTTTCACGATTTTCTACCTAAATTGGCAATTAGTTTGAAGTGAAAGCTAAATTTGTTTTTTCGAAGCAATGAAACCATCAAGCATTTCGCTTTTTTTGCGAAAGGGTTAAAACGATCGTATTGACAGATAACGCGTACACATTGTTCGCAACGCTATAATTTTTACAAATTTTTAATTGACACGCTGCGAAATTCTCATTTTTTCTTCTTAAATTGGATTGTCGTCAAAAGCGAAGGTTTTAAATTTTAAAATAATTACTGTTGAAATGAGCGAAATTCGAATGAGATAAAGCAAAAAATTGAGCCGCAGTTTGAATCGCAAAGAAGTCCATTGCAAAAAAAAGTTCATTAAATAAAATGACAGATTCAAGCTCAAAAGTTTTGTAAAACTAATTACATACTTATTATCTGTAGAAACGCGCTGCGAAGAAATTTTCTACATTTTTTCTCGATTAGAAAAAAAATATTTTCATTAAGGTTATTGTGAAAATTTCTCCTTTTTTTCACTCAGCCAATCGCTTTCGCTGCGAATGCATATTTTAAAAAATTTTTGATTAAAAACAAATTAACGCTTTGATAAGTGACATCAAAGTTTTTTCGCCGCGATTCTACTATTCTATTTAACAAATTATCAAAGGTGTGACCGATGGTTTGAAAAAACAGCGAAACTAATGGTAAAAAAAATGAAATCCGATCGATACTCGCTTTTGCTTCGAAGTCGAAGAAATTTGTCCGAAATAAAAAGCTTCAGCTCATTACTGAAAATTGAATATTAAAAAAAAAATCAACAAACTCAACGAAATTATAATTTATGCTTGCTTATTCGAATCAAGATTAGCTCAAAGTGCTTATTTGTTTTAGCAAATTATTATTTTTTCCTCTCAGCGCAACTTCTTTTTCATAATTGTGCCTCGATTTGCTGTATTTCAATTCCAGGAGCAATTCGCGCGAACAAAAAACAATTTTGTAACGCACGAATTGCTTGCTAAAAAGTGATCGATTTTAAAATATTCATCAAAAAAAAGTTTCTCATAATAATAATCTTAAATACAAATCAAAAGCGAAATTCATGAAAAATTCACCTGAAAGTGTATCACAATTCAAGTGTTTATTTAATTTCCTTGACCAGCGTTCTTTAATTTACCGTTTTTTCTTCTTTTCGTATACAATATTTGGTTTAATTTAAAGGAAAAAAATGCGCAAACTGCTTTTTAAATAATAAATGAGCGAAATATTTGAAAATAAAAATAAAAAATTAGATTATCTAAAATCGAGAGAAAAGCGTCTAAAAGTTGTTTTTATTACGCGAAAAGACACAATAGTGACCTAAATTGCGATTCACCTTCGCTCCGAAAAAAGCGAAAACCATAAATCTAAGAGCAAAATGTGCAATTTATTATTATTATCATTATGATTTTTCTAAAAGAAAAGCTGGTAAAAATAAAAGAACTAATAGTTTGCAAAGTACCGATACGCGAAAGCATTTCAGGCGCAATTCAACGGCGCACGACGTTATAGGCGAAATGAATTTTCGCGTACAATTTCGTGGTCAACGAAATGATTGTTTTCGGCGTCGAATTAGATAATGAAGTAAAGTGAAAAAAATAAAATAAAATCAGCTGTAATCAAGCGGTCAGTTGCGTAACAGTGAAGTGTATTTGAAACAAAAAAAAGCATAATCGCAATAATAATCACTTTAACTGACTTACGAGACATTGAAACTAACGCGGCGGTTATTTTCTACACCGTGCAGCAACAACAGAAAAAAATCGATTCGTGCGTTTATGATAAAATGAAAATTATGTAGCATTTATTGTAATTCTCTCTAGTCGATTGTGATATCGCGTACACAGTATAAAGTATGGTCGTTTATTTTTTCTGCAGCTAAAATTGCTCGAATGCTAATTACATTTTAATCGTAATTACAGTTTTGATGTATTTTTGTATTGCAGAGGTATAAAAACATAACAAGCGAAGTGCAATATAGAAAACGAACGGTAAAAACAAGAGAAAGAGAGAAAAAGAGGATGAAATACTTTTTTACGGCCCGAACTGTTGGCCGAGCTCAGTTTTTTACTCTCGGCAGCGTTCGAGTAATTTGCAATCACAAAAATTTTTTGTCATTGTACGAAAACACTATTTGCAAATTAATGGCAAATAACCGCGAGACTCGTGAGTGTGTCACGTAGTAGGCAACAAAAATTGAATGCACCGCTAATCAAGCGGCAATAGGCTTCGTTTTCGACGTACTCAATGCATTTAGATCGTATGCGTTGTTGGTAAGGTTACTCAGTTTTATGAGCTTTCCTTTTCTACTCTACGCGATTAACAATTGAAAAACATTAAACACAATTAAAAAGCGATTCAATTCGTAAACAAAACAGTTTTTTCGATGATCATTCTTCGCCGGCAATTATTATTATTATTATGCAAGCGAAAGCGAGTACTCTAAATGAATTCGAAATTTTGATGTGTTTGGTAATTAAAGCGCATACTGCAAACGATAATCACAATAATCATTAATTAACCAACGGTTTCGACTTTTTTATTTTTTCGCTCGCAAACTTTCATTCTAAATTTAGCTTCGCAGCATTTTCGCTTTCGTTTTCGATTTAAATTAAAACGTGTGGCTTTTTCGAAAGAACAAAACGCACTCGAAAACGTTTTTTTTCAAACTCAAACTCAATTTTATTAACGAGTGCGAAGTGGGGCTCGAAGCGAAGACCCTGAAAAAGAACAATTGATGCGGCTTGTCAGCGAGCTAAGAAAAGACCCCGCGCTCGTTGATTAACTTGTTAATTAATCTTATCTGAATCTATCTGGCCGCACGTAGTCGCACTTTGTTAAATGCAAATTATCGAGCAAATTAAATTTTCTCTTCAATTCACTCAAGCTTGCCGCTCTTTCAACGCCTCATGCAGAAATTGAATTCACTGGCGGCCGATTCGCTGTTATAAGCTCCCGAAAACGATCGAAAATAATCGAACTTGGTTCGAAAGGCTGCGTATTCATAAAAATGTAATCATAATCATAATTTATCATTTTGCTAAAAAGCGTCAATAAAAAAATCGCCTCAAACGAGTTAATGAAATTCAAGAACCTCTTTTAAGCGTCAGAACAATAAACAAAGCTATTCGATCATAAAGTGCAATTGTTGTTCGAAGAAAAATACTTTCCATTGATGAAATGCAAAGAATTTCTCATATACGCACTCGTTCATTGTAAAAAATGTTTAATTCGATTGAAAAGAATTTGTTACCCATTTTTTTCTTAAGAAATCTTTCTTTTCTCTTGTCATTTCTTAAAACTGATCGCAGAAACAAGTGAATTATTCTCTTAATCAGTAATTCGCTTATTCGGAGAATAATAAAAAATTTTCTTGACAATACAAGGACACAAATATTCATTCGTTTCGGTCAGCAGCGAAATTCTTTATTATTTTCGCATATTTTGTCGTTCAAAAGAAAAAAAATTATTATTCAAGCTCAATTAGCCGTTAGAATTGCGCTGAATTCTTGATTTTCGACAATCATTGCGCTCTGATGACGAGAAAATTACGTCGTATTAATCACTTGGAAGAAAGCAAATTGAATTAAATTCGGGAACCACAAAATTTATTTAAACAACAGTTTGCTTGTACGAATCAAACGATTTGTAAGCTCGAAGCTTTTTTCCTCAATCTGTCCACTTCAAATCGAGCCGATTGAGAATTGTTCTTAATTAGAAAGTTTTTTTTCGTTTTTTTTAACTCTACGTGCTTAATACAAAATGATTTTTACTTCGATTACTTCGTAAATCAAAGTCAAAAAAATAAAGCGTCAATGGCGTCAAATTCAACTCTATAAACAAATTTTATAGCAAACTCGAGCACACAAGAATCGTGTCAGAACGAGAGAGGCAAGCGAAATTTTGCAATCGATGCACGCGAATCTTATGTAATTAAAGAAGCAAAGAATCAAGGTTTGAAAATGAAGCAAGAAAAAATCGCTTAAATGTAATAAGCGAAAAACTGTGATTATACATGCATGCGGACCGTTTTTGGTTTTAATGATTTTTTGATTTCACTCTTTTTAAAAGCAATGAAAAAGAAAGCTTTTCGTTTTTTACGACCCATGTAATAAAATTTACATAAATGCGAGTGTGCGAGAGAGTAGACAATGGCTGCTTTTTCGCCATCTACTGTTCGACGATCGCTCAAAAGAATTTGCGTTCACAAAGCGATTGTTCACTTGCTTCTTGTCGAGGCTCACTTATTCATTAAGATACGCTTGTTTTGAAAAGTCTAAAAAATTAATTTTGATTATTAGTTTTAGAACTTATCGATCAGCTTCACTCTAAACTGCGAACTTAAATTTTAAATTAGTAAAAAAAATTTTTACTCAAAACGGTTTATTTTCGAAATGTCTACTCGAAACAAGTGCACTAATTCATTAAGTTGAAGTCAATTTTATCGCCTAATACATATTCATAGCTTACTTAAAAAAAAATTGTGCTTATTAGGTTAGTGTTACATGAACAAAAAACGTATTTTAAATAAAGCGAAGATCACTTTTCAAAAGCGAAAGAGAAGATCGTCTGATTTCTGAGAAGAATAGCCGCGAAAAGAAGCGAAGCGTATAAGATGGTCACTCCGACATTAGCCTTGATCCGCTTGCGAAACAATAAGCTGCAAAGTCAGAACAAAAGACGATTACATTAACAAAAAAGAAAAAAGAAAGAAAATTTTCATTTCAAACGGCGAAGATAAAATACAACTACCGTGTTACGCCAAATGCATTCAAATCAATTCATAATCCGCGAAAGCAATTATTTTCAAATATAATCGCTTTTCTCTCGTTCGCATTATTATCGCTAGTCGCTTGTTGTTTAAGGCAGAAAAGAAAGAAACAAAAATTTTTATTACCGAATTTGTAATAAATTAAATGCTAGCTCGAGAAAAAAAGATTATACGTATTAATTAGGCGCATTCTTAATTATACATTTTTTTGCTGCGTGAATCACGTCTAAATGTTTGCTTCGCGCGCCTCGGTCGAAGGTAGTAACGTTTAAGAGGCGCATAAGTTCGTATGATTGATAATTTTTTCTTTGTAAAAAAGTAATTTTCGGAATCCGCGGAAAAAATCATTCGCCGTTTTTCGTTTTAAGCACCGTTTTCATTCACTTCTGTGTTTTGATTTCAAAAACATTTTTTCGAGAAAAAAAAATTTTTTGAATCGACGCAAGTTACGTTCGTTTCATTTGAAAATTCAATGTTTTAAAAGCATTAAATTAACTTTGAAAGCAATTTGAACAACATTTTTCGCTAATCGTTTCAATTCATTTCTTACGCAATATTTTTTTCGAGAAAGAAACGAAAAAAATTTTTTTATTCTCCCGAAACAATAGAGAGAAACGAATTTTTTTTTCAATCAGCTCGGTTCATTAAAAAATTTTTCTTTAGTTTTTTTCAATGCAATGTTTACACAAAATTATTGTTGTTCAAATTTGTCGAAAAAAACTTTCTCTTAACTTCAAGCTATATGACTATTAAAGCTATCGCTGGTTCGCGTGATTACATTTTTTTGCTCATTTAGAAAAAATATTTGATTTGACTTTGTATATGTACACACGTTTCGTATTACTTTTTTTACGCTTTCTTTCTTTTTTAAATTCGACATTGTGTAAACTTTTGGTTTCTGCTTTCGAGCGACAAAAAAATGCGCAAATTTCGAAATGTCTGCAAATATGAATTCGTTAATATCGTGACTACAGTTTTGACAGTTTTCGCCGATATGAAAAAAATTTAATTCACCGTTTTTTTTTCAATCAAACTTGTATTAAAATAATCACACAAACGTAATCGAGTAAAAAAAAAGTCGCTGCTTTCCGACTTTCCGACTCTTGTTTCCGATTCAAACTTTTCGGAAACTATTCACAAAACAGCAAAAACGCTTAATTGATTGTAATAATGAATTAAATGAGATCAAATTTTTTTTTTCATTTTGAGGTTTTTTGTTTGATTTTCATTGTGTGTTGAAGAGAAAAACTTACAAAATGCGAAACATTTTCACGAATGGTTTACATTTCGAATCGCCCTCTCTCTGTTCTGTATCATTAATTTAATTAGAATTTTGAATCAAACTGATTTTTTAAAAAAAGCAAACTTTTACTTTCAGTTTGAAAAAAAGAAAAAATTCAATTTTTTTCTCACTAGACTTAGCAAAAAAAAAAAAAAATTTACAATCTGAACCTAATGATTTCGTTCTTGTTTTCAACTTCAGATAATCGCATTGTTTTCGGTACTTGTAAATTTTATGTTAGAAGAAAAGAAATAAACATTTGAAAAACGATTTGAGGAGCATATTAAAGAAAAAAAGAAAAGAAATTTAAGAAATAACACGCTTTTCTCAATTTTTATCCATTTTAAGATCTTGCTTCGCTCAAAACTTCCTTTACAATTTACACAAATAACAATTATTATTAATATTTGATAAAAAGTTTTTTATTTTTTATTTTTGAAATGCGGTGTTTTACATTTTATTGTTTGCAGTTCTTTCATAATTGGTGAAAAAAAAGTTTTTTTTCGTAAGTTCTAAAGTTCTACAGTTTGATTCACTTTTCATATCGCATTAATTTTTTTTGCTTCTCTCGAAATACTTTTTTTTATTGCGCTTTTCATTTTTCAAACGCTGATTATATTTAAAAAACACAAATAACAAGGTAAAAAAACGCAACAAATTTAGTCGTAAACCTCACATTAACTTTAAATAATTATATGGCTCTTAATTTTAATCCATAAAACTCGAGCAAAAACAAGAAAAGAAAAGAAAATGAGAAATTTTCTTGTGCACTAAAATTTTGTGTAATTATAGTTATTGATGCGACCAAACTTATTTCGAAAAAAATTCTTATTGCGAACGAGCGTATGCATGTTAAGAAGCGGCGAAGAAGTAAAAATATTTAAAATTAGAAAATTTTTCGACTTTTGAAAAAAAGATGATAGAAGTGAAAAATTGCAGAAATCAAACTTGGCTCGGAAAAAAATAAATAAAAACATCGTTTGCGCGAAAATTAAGCATCAGACTCGAATTCATGCATATTCAGCTAGCAAAACATTTTTTGAAATTTGGGGCTCAATTCGTGACTAAATAATGATTACAAGTTGCAACTGTTTTACACGTTAATGAGTTGAAAATTTCGTTCTAAAAATTTTACAAAAAGCAAAACCTTATTTCGACTTTAATTTTTTTTCGAGAAAAGAAGTTGAAGCGACGATAAAAGGTGTCCGCAAAGCGGCGCAGAAAAGAATTGAAATACAATTTATTACACGCTCATTGTGCAGTTTATTGTGAAGAAAATAAGTTCATTTCGTAAGTGTATTCGTTTAGACAATTGTTGAGCGCAGGAAACGAGAAGTAAAAACTTTAAATGCGAAGTAGAGAGGATTCGAAAAATCAACTTATTGTGGGTCATGAAAATGCTTTTTTTGGTTTTTCGCCTGTTGCTGAGAAAAAAAAATCGCCAAACGCTACAATTGTGTTAAATGCTTTTTTGCTTTGAATGAAAGCAAAATTAAAATGAATTATCGTGAAAATTATAACGACAGAAACCACGTATTTAGTAGAAATTTACACACGAGGAAGGAGACGAATGGTTGCATAAGATTACACAGAGCGCATTTAAAAGTCTCGATGAAAAAAAGTTTTACACAAACTGAATATTATCAACTGTGTTTTATCGCTGACAAAGCCTTTGAGCGAATTGACACTTTTTAGGTTTACTTTCATCGCTTTTTTTATTTTTTGCTCTCATATGGACTAGATTTCATTTTATCGAACACTTAAGCAAAGTGACGAGTTTTTACTGCTAGCTCGCACCTAATAAAACGATATCACTTGTTGAAATTTTTGCTACGAGTTGACTTTGTTTTCAATCCTCATAAACACCTATAAGCTTATTAGAAGAGGAATCAATCACGACGAACAATTCAATGATGTCAATGGTTGTTTAATTATTAACTCAAACAATCTTTAGAAAAGCAAATTTTGTTCGATGATTTGACTGAATTGTGCTTCGAAATTCTTTCATCGTATATTGAGGCCAATTTGAATTATTTAAGTGACTTACATTTGTACACTTTTAATTCTTTGCTCTTCATCGATTTAATTTAAAGCACCACCACAAAGAAAAGAAGCGCTGTGAATGCGAATACCTGAAAATTCGATTCGCAGATCTTTTCTTCATTTCGCTGCTCTTTTAAAAGATAATATTTCGAAGCAAAAAAACAGGAAAAAATTTTTTTCGAAAATGTTTTGATAGCCGAGCATTCTTTCAAAAACATAATCTGAGAGCGGCTCGATTGCGAACAGCGAAAGTTTTATGCGTTTTGATTGATATGAAAGCAATTTGAAAGAAATATATGAAGTGTTATGTCATCGACAACGAATCAAGATACAATTTCGGCGAGCGTGTCAAATTTCATACTTCAGGTCCCACTTCTTTTGCGCTTTGCTCCTTTCAAGTGACTTCGCGCTCAATTTTATAGCTTCGTTTTTGCGGGTTCGCATTTTTTTTCAGGCCACGATTGAATCGAAATGTTCGAAAGAAAAAAAAAGAAGCCGAGCGTTCTTCGAGCGATCGATCGACTTATTTGGTTAAAATGTGTGCTTGAGTGAGAAACGTTTTTCTTTTTAAATTATTTATTACACGCCGTATGAAAAATAAAAAAGCGATTTGCGCGAATGTTGCCATTTGTAGCACCTTCTTAAAGCGAATTAAAAATTTAATGTGTGTGTGTAATATTCTTAATGTTTTATTTAAATTATATTAAGCCGTTTTCTAAATTGCATTACCATTCATTAATCAGCGGGGAAAAAATTAGGTTTTGTGACTACATTTGGTTATTCGTTTCAATTTTTTTTTCAAATTAAAAAAACAAATTTACAAAACAGGGCCAATACTTCTGAAGCGAAACACACGCACACCGTTTGCGCAAACCACAATTAATGTTTTCAAATGAATTTCGATCGAAATCAATTTTCACTAAATTCATTTTGAGCTCTAGATGAAAAAGAAGAAGAAAAAAAATTGGAGTCGACTTTTTTTTCAAATTAACAGTTTTCAAAACGCATTAATTTGTAGACGATTTATTTAAAAAACTATCACAAAGCTTGTTTTCGATTGAAAATAAATTTTCCCACTTTTCTAAAAGAAAAAAATATCGAACGAAACACCTTTTTACAAAGTTTTTCTTAGAATTTGCAGAATTTTTAACCGTCACCTTGTGTGGTTAAACGAAAATCCGCGATTTGCTTTTTTTTACGCTAAAATTCGGTCGAAAATTATTAAAAACTTTTGACAAATTTATTTATTTAAGTGAGAATTTCTTTAAATGGTGATTAATGTCAAACTCTTTTTCGTTTTAATTAATGCGTGATCATTGGAATTGAGATCCGAATTTTTGTTAAAATTTCAACATTCCCTCAATCTTTCGCATGAAATTTAATTTTATTTATTTATTATTTCTTTTTTATTTTGCGGTAACAATTTCTCTCTTTTTTTATGTGCAGCAAATCACCGTTTTTTCAGCCGAAATAAATCGTCATAAATCTCTTTTGCAGCATTCAAAAGTCGTGTCAGAATCATTTTATCGCACCATACATAGAATGAAATTGTTGCGTAAAAAAGTTTAATTTTCGTTTGAAAGTAGAAAAAAAAAGTTTATTGGGTGGTTATAACAAAATGATCTCTATTTAATCGCGAACCATTTTTTCTAGCGCGAAAAGTGATCGCAAAGAATATTTTTCATTATTTTAATGCGTTCAGCGCAAAAGTCGTGATCTTAAAACGGTAAATAAATTGCATTTTTCTCGACATTGAAAAATACTTGAAATTTTTTTATTTTCATTAAATTTTTTTATTTATACTGTAAAACAACAACAACAACAACAACAACAGCAACAACAACCGCTTTGCTTTTTTCTTTTTTTCTCGCCACAAATTGCGATTTTAAGCGAATACACGTCGAAAAAGAGAAATTTTAGGACCGAAACAATTTGAACCTCTCCACTCTCAGTCAGTCCTTCAGTTTAGAAGTAAAATCATTTTGAAAAAAATATTATTAATATAGCAAAAATGAATGTGAAAACATTGTTATTAACTAGCGGTTGAAATTGAGTTTGTTCATATTAATAGCGCGATTATCCTTCGTGGTGAATAGAAAGAATTTGTACACACCGAACTTATGCAAGAATGCCTTTGAAGAAAAAAAAAATTTCAAATGTGGCTTATAATATAGTGAGGCACTTTATGCATAAATTTAAAATCATTCAAAACATTTAATTATAACCAACAGATATTAAAAATTATAATTTACATTTTGAAATATATTTTTTTTTCTTCTTGTAAATTAACCTTCATAAACACGCTTACAGCGTGTAATAGTCTTGTTTTTTCATATGACTATCTAAAATTATATTTTGATTATATTTAGTTAGGCGAGTGTAGGTTTTTTGATTCAGTTTAAGTTGTAGCTTGCTTTTAAAACATTAAAGCAAAAATATTTTTGCATTTAATTTAAATTATTGCTTACTTGCTAATTAAAATTTTTAATAAACGACCACTACGCTTGATTTATTAAGCTTCAAGCTGTATTAGATTTAAATTACAAGTAATTGCGCTGGTTACAATAAGAGTTCGATTTGAAAAAATTTTTTTCTAATCAAATACCTTCGTGAACATTTTTGCGTTTCTTTTTTGTTTGTTCGCGATAAAATCATTATTTAGCTTTCGATTCGCCAAACGTTTAGATAATAAAAAAAATAATTAATTTCGAACTACAAATAAGTAAATAGACGAACAATAAGAAAACAAACTTCGCTAATTCATTTAAATGTTTGAACGAAGATGATGGGTTCGCTAATTACGCAATTGTCCACTGTTTGAACATCAAAACTCGATTAAAAATGCCGTTCGGCGACAATTTTCGTGACAAAATTTAATTTTCCATTTTTTCTTCATTCGCCCAAAAGCCAAGTGAGAGCAATTAAATTTCACCAGTTTTCATGCTTAATAGAAATGAAGCCAAAGGAAGTTTTTTTTTTTGCGTTGCAATACATTTAATATTACATTATAACGTTTTTTTACGGATTAAATGTTTAAATTGTCTGTGGACGTAGATTTCGATAACGAAGCGAAGAAAAAAAGAAAAAAAAGTTGACCTAAAACTAAATGATTTCTTGAGAGAATGAATTATCAATTGTCACGAACTGAAAACTGAAGCAAATTCGCATGGATATGTAACTGAGAAAGAAGAAACTAATGCGCTTACACTCTTAACACTTTGCTGCATGTTTGAAAAATGTGCTCGCTAACTAATATCGATGGATACATTCTTTTTATCATTTGCTTTTGAAATAAAAAAAGAGAGAAAAAAAACTAAAAAGCCGAAAGGATTTCATGTATTTAATGTTATTTTTCAAAACTTAAATAATATAATGAGTTCTGAGTATGTTTTTCGCATTCTCTCCCGCTTCTCGTATACCTGAGAATTTGTTTTTTTAAGCTTCTACTGACAACACCGAAAAAGTATTTGTACTCTTTTACAGGGTAAGCGAAAAAAGCTAATTGCATTATATTGTGTTCGCCGAAATTTTTTCTTTTTTACATATCAAAAATTAGCGTTTCAGTTAAGCTTTGAACGAATCTAGTTTTTCAATTGAAGCATATTTTTCTTAATCTTTTCAGGAGAGAAAAACACAAATCACGAATGTTAATAATTTTTTTCACACACACTTTTTTTATTTTTAATTAACTAAAGCAAATATTTTATTTACCACGTGAGAATCGTCATAACTTTTTTCACTTTCAGTTCAAAATTCTAGCGATGAAAATTTTACTTAGCAAGATTAGAAAGTAAGGAAATAAATAACGCTTCTCGATGAATCAAAGCGAAAATTTAAATACAAACATAATTTGTTAGATGTTTTACTCGAGCTCTCAGCAATAATTTTTTTTTACTCGTTTCCAATTAGGTTATAAGCTGCACTTTGTGCTTATCTATCTTTCGGATGTATTTTAGCTTTTGGAAAGCTTTAGCTCGATAAGCATCATTTATATTAAAGCGAAAAACAGTATTTTACCTGGAAAACAATCGAATAATTGAAGTAAGGAAACAAATTTTAACTTAATAATTTGAATGAATTCACGAAAAAATAAACGAACAACTTATCGCGAAGATGAAATCGGTTTGTTATTCTGCTTTAATTCATCGATAAGAGAAAATGTAAAATGACATTTCTTTAAAATAATTACACAGTTCGCTTTTCCTTCGATCGTACGCCTAGTTTTGCGGATCAAAAGTATAGCTCGTCTTTTTAACGATAATCTTTAAGTACTTTTTTTGCTTGAATTGAGTGCTTAGAGAAAACTTTTATCAACTGTTATTTAATTGGAGGCCAGGCCAGTTTTATTGCTCTCTCTCTCTCTTTCTCTCTCTCTCTCTCTCTTAACCGAAGCGAAAGTGATTCCTATCGACGCGCTAATCCCTGTCTACTTAAGACATCATTGCTTTTGCTATTTAAAAAACTGTCATTAAAAAACAGAAAAGCTTTAAAAGCTGTTGCTGTTTATTTTTCTCAATAAAACTTATCGCTTTTAAGTATAGAGTAAAGAATCTGATCCACAAAAAACAAAAACATGTAAAAATTTTTCGCTTATTCGCTTCGATTTTATTTGGCAACGATTTTTAAAATTTTGCTTTTAGCCTTTTGCTTTAGCAAATTCATTAAATTAGTCTTGAAGAGTTTAAAAAAAATTGGAGAATAATTTTTGTTTCTTTTTTAAAACGCTGGATTTTAACTGAGTTAATCTAACGGAAAGAACTAATAATTAAAAATATTCAAAAAAGGCCAAAATATCAGCGTTTCGAGGCTTTTTTCGTCGTATCTGAGCTTTCGACGATAATTTTTCATCTTGTTTATCGAAAGAAAAGTCGAAAAATTGGAGCTTTTCAATGCACAGACAATGATTTTGTGAAAAACGGGTGTGTACCTATTAAACACTTCATTAATGCATTACTCGAACTAATCTCGCGTACTAACAAAAGAAAAAAAAGAATCGCTTTTTAATTTTTTTTCTCAACGCTTTTGCTCGCGCCAATCTTAATGTTTTTTTGTTTTTAAATTTGGTATATTTGAATTCAGCGATAGGCAAGCCTTTAATTTGAATGTGTTCTCTTAAAAGTGAGCGATTTCCTGAAGCCGAACCCAATTTTTAAAACGATATCGTATCTATACTCGCTTTTTCGATGCATTTCATAAATATTAATATATTTATATTTAAAAAAATTTTCTATGAATTGATTTGCTTCTTAAATAAAAGTTACAAAAAAAATCAAAGCTTTCAATTGCCGCTTTAAATTCGAAAGTTTTTTTCTCTTCTTCTTTTACTCATTGAATAGTCAATTGCTGATAGCAAATAAAAGAAGAATTTTCAATTTAGCGATTGCTTGAATGCGAAGTTTGCATGAGAAGTGAATTCAAAATGATAAAAAAAACAAAATTTAGTTGCTTTTAAAATTAAATATTTAATAAAATTTATTTTCAAAGCTTTCTAATCGATTAATTAACTGAGAAAATCTGGTTTATGTTTATATTCTTTTTCTGTTACCCGTGAGTCAAGTTAATAAAATAGAGAAACTTAATTTCAACTTTAAAAATATTCTCGGCACTCATCTTACCTAATCGCGATAATGCTTCGACTTTGAAGTGCGGCTTTCATTTTTTTAAAAATTTTTACCCAGTGAAATGTTCTTGTTTATTTGCCTTGTCCTTCTAATTATATTTCAATTTCGAGAGAGAGAAAAAAATATTAATTACAATAATTAACGCGAACCTTTCTTCAGACAGAAATCAAATTATACTTATAATTAAGCACCGATCGAAAGTCATTGCGTCGACAAATGATCGATATACTCTAAATAATTAATGAAGGATTTTCCTATTCGTATAAATGCATTTTGGAGCGTATAATGAATATTTTAAAATTATATTTCAGAAGAAATGAGTTTCGATGCGTCCTTCGCTTTAGTTTATTAGTCAAAGCGAAATTGAATATTTTCTCATTTTCATCTGAAAATCCATCTCGTCGAAGAAAAAAAAGCGAATTTTCGTTTGATGTCCAATAACTAAAATATTTCGCTGTTTTCGATAAAATATTATGAGGAAAGCAGCGAAAAATCTGTGAGAGAGAGATTCTCGCTTTGAAAAAAAGTTGAAAAGAAGAAATGTAAACGATCGCATTTATCTTGAATATGATAAATTTGATTGAAATGTAAATTCGAAAAAAAATTTTTTGAAGACGAAATACACTGCGATTCAAGGAAGAATAGCAAAAAAAGTGAACTCCGACCGATGTCTGCATTATGGCACTTACGGCGACGTTTATATATTGCTCGACTGTCTGATGGTCAATTGCGTAATTCTGATGAATTTTTAAAGAAGCAATTGCTCACTAGAAAAAAAAGTTTCACAGTTTGGCATGGAAAGCAAAAACTTTGACTACATTTTCACCTGATTGTCAATAAAATGTCGAGCAAAATAAGTTTTAATTCGCCTCTCACGCTTTGCATTGCCTCGTTTCGTCGCATTTTTGAAATTAAGTGAGCAAAATTGATTTGAAATTCGAAAAAAATAAAAAATTTAATAACTGAAATTAGTTTCGTTGAAAAATTTTTGAGTTCGAGACGAGGGTAGGAAGAAAAGCACAAAACTATTTTAATGAACGCTTTTATTGTTTTTGCTCGACTGCATTCAAACGCAAATCACAAGATAATTGCAGCTTTTCTCGACAGAAGCGAGCAAAAAACCTCGAGTTCGACAATTAATTGCTACTTTTACGATTGTGATCGAAATCGGAACAATTCTTTTTGCATCATATTCAAAGTATGCTTGTTTTTAAAGTAATTCTCTAAAGAATGATACACTCCGGGCAATAATCGACTGATTTTCGATGGTGGCTCTCAGAAAAAAGTAAAGAATTTAAATCCGAAATGATGTCCAAACGCTAAAAGGCGATTCTTCTTTCGTTCGGAGACAATTTATACGCTCGCTAGCTTTTCGCTTAATGCCATTTATTAATTTTCACTGCGCTTTCAATATTTTAAGCAAAAAATGTATTCGCTTTTTTCATGCCGCATGTCTGCTAAAAATTTTCATGCAACAGCAGACGTAATATTTATAAATTTAATAAATTCGTTTATATATTTTCACGTTGTTTCAATATTTAATAAAAAACGGTGGTCACGTTTGAGATGCAAAAAAATTGTTTGCTTTAAGTGCTTTTTAGGAAATACATTTCGCTACTGAATTACAGATGCGTTTTTCTCATCGTATTTAAAATATTATCGCGTGTTTTAAAATTACATCAAATTTATTATAAAATTGAGTTTTTAAATTCGATTTATTGCAATTTCGGTTAAAGTTCTCATTTTTTTCTCTCACTTACATTAAAAAAGCATCACGCGGAAACATAATTCGGCAGCGAAGAATTTTCAATCTTTTTTAAAAAACTTTATTATGCACAAGAGATTATGAAAAACTGTAATCTAAAAGATGCGCTTTTTGACTGATGAAAATAAATCTTGGTAATAATTAATCATCGATTGCTCTTACAATAAAACGAGAATACGATTGCAAATGTCTATTTGAGTTGTCTGATTAATTAGAGCCAATAAATATGTTTGTCAAGAAAAGGAATTTGTTTTTTAACATTTTAAAAAATTTTCTCACATTTTGTGCTTGCTGCAAATTGTATGAAACTAGCTGATTAAGAGATGTTATCCTTCTATTAGAGAATTTTCACTGATTTTGTTCGTTTTTTGTGTCATTGAAAACGTTGCGTAACGGAAATTTGCATTCAGCGTCTGAAGGCGAGAATATTATCTTAATTTTAAGCTAATTTAAACGAAACACAAGTTTAACTCCTAGTGCATTAGACATTTCACTCTCTTCGAGTAACACTAGAAGCAAAATAGAGTCGAAGCGAGATCAAAGTTTAAGCATTCACCTCACCAGTAAAAGTGACTAAGATAAACACATGAAAACGAGTAAAGCGTAATTTGAATATTTTTCGCAGTGTTTAAAAATTTTTTAAGGTTAAGAATCTGTTTTGTGCTCGTTTTCGTTCTCACTCTCGCAACTGGCTACTGGTCACGATTTCTCGATGATCTTCGTGAGTGTTTTTAATGGGCATTAAAAAGGTTAAGTTTAGGGGTTGAGCGGCGTAAAATAAAAATATGAGAAACAAAGTTTGCGAACCATTCGCTTTCCCGCAGCCATTTAATGTAAAAATATTTTGTAAACGAAAACGAAGAAGAAGAAAAAAAAATTGAAATACATATTCTTATTTCGATGCGTAATAAAACGGTCTGTTTAGGAAAGAAAAATATCTGCGAGATAAGCGAAAATGCTAATGCCGGTGTTTTTAACTATCGCGTATGCATTTAAACGGGTGAATTTCGTGATCAAAAGGTGTAACTCATTCGTGCGTTCGCGAACGCTTCGAGAGTCGATGAAAATATATTCATACAAATGTTGAGCCGCAATGATTTTGAGCAGCTTTGTATCGAAAGCAGTGGCTATGTGCGAACGAGATGAAGCTCGAAAATTTCGCCTTTTCACTTGCTCTTTTCAACGTATAAATCAATGTGAAATTCTTTCTTTCAATGAAAATGAATTTTTAAACAAATTTCGCTTTGAAATTTCGAGATAAAAATATGCAATTACATGTTTGCTTTTCATTCGTTACACTTTGATTAATTATTGCAAATGAAAAAAAAACAACAAAAGAATGCAATGATTTCGATTCGATGATGAGGCTGGGCTATTGAAAGCTCTTCGACTGTCCTTCTATCGCCTCTAATCTTTTCGATCTCTGCTCACATTGAGTGCAATTAAAATAAATAATTTTTATAATTTTAATTTTTTTTCACAAAATGTTTTCATGTCATTCCATATATTTCATTTACAATTTGAATAATTTTCGTGTTTCTTTCTCGCAAAAAATTCAAAAATTGTAAATTTAGCGATAAGCGCTCAAACAAATTACGCTCATTATTAACCGAAAAGATGAAATATTGCGTTTCGAAGCTGGTAAATGCGAAAAATTTTTCTGAGATTTCGAGCGAAGAGAAAACAAAAGAAAATTTGCGTCAATGGCGCTGAGGCAAAAAATTGAAAAGAAAATTCGGCGTTAGCATGAAAAAAAAATCTGCTCAATAAACTACACGAACTCGTAAATCTTAAATCGGCACAAAAAGTCTCGTTAATATCGAGCAATGATTTTTCGGCGATCGCGCCAATGTGAAAAAAAACTTCACGAATGTAAATTCTCATTTATCAAGCATCGTTTTGAAAAATTAAACGTGACGCTAGAAACAGTTTGTTGTTTAAAAAATTTTTTTTGTTCGCGTTAACTCATTAGTATGTAATAATTAAAAACCGAAAACGGTGAAAAAACAAATATCGATCGCAAAACGCAAGGTTTAGCAGTTAATTAGTCAAAATATTTTTAAGCTAAAGAAATCGAGCGCTAATTTCATCAGTCATCTTTTTTTTCGAAATTATGATGTTCACTGAGACTTTTCTAAACACCGAATTTAAAGCGCTTTTTTTAAAATCTCAAATTAAGTTCATTTTAAAAACACTAGAGCAACATTCGCCTATAAATTATTTTTATTCGTGTAATTAATTAGAAATTATATAAGCGAAAAAAAATATTTTACCGCACTTTCGTGCGAAACGATTGAATTTTTTTCTCATTATAGTACACGTCTAAGCCGAACTTTTTTAATTGATTTTCTTAAAAATTGTTTTTTAGCGAGAAGAAGAAAAGCGATTAGACAAAGTGAGCGAGTGGAGTGAGTGAGAAAAGAGAATGAGCGAGCGAGAGAGAAGAGATAGAGAGAGAGAGAGAGAGCAAAGTGTTTTTAATTGAAAAGCGATTTTCAATTTTGCTTTAAAATTGAAACAAACGCTTGCGCGAAAAATTTATTGCAATTAATTTCCATATTTCTACTTAATGCATGTAATTGACTCCAAGGTTTGTGACGTGCGAAATTACCCTTTCGTGGCCTTTATATCACCCGAGTTCTTTTGATTTTTCTGCATTCTTTTTTATTGTTTTTATTTTCGTATTAAAAACCATTGACGGCAGCAAACCAAACTGCTAGCCGCCACACTACATAGCGAAATGTTTAAAGGCAAATCGGTAATAACCTTCGCGGAAATTTGGACTCAAATTGTTTTTTCACTCTGTGTGTTTACATAAATGGAAATTATTGCAAAAAGTGATCGATTAAATAAAACATCAATCACCAGCAGCATTTTCAATTATAGGTTTTAAAATCTTTTTGGCCTTCGATTATTTTTTTTCGCTTGCAAATAACACGCGACCATCGGTAATTCAAGTTTTTTTTAAGTTCTCGCTGAGTTTACGCATTTACTAGCCGCTTAGAATATTCTTATAAAGTTTGTAAATTGTTGGTTTTTTAATTTGTTTAATTAAGCGTATGAAAAATGATTGAAAATGATTATTATGACGGCGATATGCCGCCTTTTAAAATATTGCGATCGTGTCTTCGGAAGCAAATGCACAAATGCGATCTTGCGTAGAAAATAATTTTGCGGTAGAAAAATTTTTTGTTTCACTTTTTTTTGAAAACCTAATTTTTTAACAAATTAAAAACTTCAACTTCACTTCTTTAATTTTTTTGCTGCTCTAAATTGTTTCTCTTCGCGCATTAAATAATCTGCAAAACAATAAGAAGCAAAGTAATTAAAGTAACTTAATGAAAATTTTATGCAAAATCAAGCATAATGGATCAATGATTATCGAAAGCAACGTTAATCAAGAGTCAAAGCAAAGAACAAGCGAAATCAATGTATGCAACAAGAGAGCGCAAAATGAAAAGTTTTTTGTCATCTAACCAATGTTTGTAAATAAATAATTTTTAAATTGTTATTTGTGCTTACGCAGATTGTAGCGTAAAATTAAGTTTTAAAAAGATTTTGTAGCAATTTATTAAAAAGTGCAATCAGTGAATTGGTGAATGAGATGTTTATTTGGGTTGAATACGTTCGCTTGAAATTGCCTCGATATCTTAACATGACAAGTTCTCTTTTTTTATCATTAGCATATTTCCTTTTCAGGTTTATTCAATCAAAAAATTTTTTGATGAATCAATCAAAATCGGAAGCTGTATTGGTAAATTGTAAATTCTAAGATTCATTAAGCATTGACTTGCGATCAATCTTGATGATAATTGCGATTATTAACGCTAATTTTGCTTATAAACATTTCAATCACAACATTCATTTTTTTATTTTTCGCTTTGAACCAATTATTTTATTTTTATTATAATAGATGAGAACTTTTTTACATTTTTACTAGCAAAACGAACGCAAGCGAATGTAATTTCATTTCATTGACCAACAAAACTTAAATCTTGCTGTTTTTATCAACTATACAAGCTCATTGCACAACGCTTAGAGTAGTTACATTAAAATTATAAAAGCTAAAAAGCAAAAATGTCAAAGAAAAGTGCTTCGGGGCAAACATCTTGTCGCACGAACATCTTGTAAGGCAAACGTCCCTCTCCCGTTTAATTGATCGATATCAATACAAATTAAGAACACACACACACACACACATACTCATCAATACCATTGTGCTGCATTTGAAAATTTTGATTAAACAAAGAAAAGCTCTCAAATTTGATGAAGTATTTTGCGCTCGTCTCAATTATCGAATATTATTTTTAGAGGAGTGGCAATTTTATTTTTATTATGAAAACAATTTACAATAATCAAGATTGTGCAAACGTCAAATTACAGATTCAATGCGAATAGTTTGAAGAATTATTTGAAATAAAAGTAGAAAATATTTATACGAGCAAAAGCTACAACAATAAAAATAAAAAATTTCTATAAATTCAAAAACGAGGCATATAATTGCAGGTAACGTTTTCGAAAGTTCGTGCTACAATGAGTTATTTCACAGCTACCGTTATTTTTATTGTTTTAAAATTACACTGTAATTATTTAAAATTGCTATCAAGCATAAATCATTCATCGATCTTCTTGTCGTGATTATTTAAGAAATTTTTCTCTCTCATTCTCTCTGTCGCTTCAAACTTTGCCAGCTTTCGCTTTTAATTGAAATTTTGATTAGAAAAGCTGCAAGTAAGCGTTAAAGTGCTATTTGCAGGTATTGAAGTTAAACGAATAATCTTACTTCGATAAGTTGTGGACAAGAATAAAACAAAAGCGTCGAATGATTAAAAACTTTTTTTTTGCAAGAAAAACAAATGAAGCAATTTATTGGAAATGGTACAAGGATTTTGAATTTTGTTTCAGCGAATGCAATTTACTTCCCTTTTTTGATAAGTAAACGATCGAATTACTATTAATAAACATCGTTCGAGTTTTCTCGTCGCTCATTTCGCTCTCGTTTAATTAACTTCTTTTTTCGTCGTTGTGTAAATGCAGTTAAAGAAGGCCGCAATCTTAAAAAAAGAAGCAATCGAAATGCGATTAAACACATTTTTTGTCATAAAGGAAAACATTTTTAAATTTTGCTCATTTAGAAAAGCACACGCAAGAATATTTTGGACAATTAAAATATTTGACGATCAATCGTTTGTCGTTTGTTCTCAAACAATAAATAAGCCAATGAAATAAACAGTTCTGAAAGTTAATTTCATTTATAAAAAGCAAACTTTACATTTTTTTTTCATTGCCATTTTTCATGTCTAGTGTTTCGAGAGGAAAGTATCGCTAAGAGCAAAGTGCTGTCGCTGTGTTTGATGCAAATATTTTTTATATGCCGCCGCAAGTAGAACAAACTTTTCGATTGATACTTTCTATTAAATGATTCATTGGCATAAATATTTGCTCAAAAAATTAATTTTTGAGAAAATAAAAATTTGAGCAATGGTGAACAGCTTCTCTCGAAACAATAACAATTTTAATTATAAGATTTAGAATTTTCTATAATATTCAACATCGCATTCGACGTATTTAAGCGAACGATTTGAAAATCAAAAACACAAGCTTATGTTGACACTTGGTTCGATTCTTTTTCAAACAAAAGTGCACAAACAAGAAAATGGAGCAACTATAGCTTCAAAGCGATGAGCAGTAATTGAAAATAGTGAAAAGTGACATTTGATCGCTTCAAACCTCAAATTTTTGCGAAAAGCAAAAGAAATCTGAAAAGCGACGAAACTCTTCATTTAAAGTGAGCGCTCGAAAGCGGCGCCTTGCTCGACTCGTGCGCAGTTCGACACTTGATGAGTCCACAGTTTTCGAAGTATTGTTTGCAATTTTTGTCTTAAAACGCGAAAAAACTATTTAAAGACGAAAGAATGGCAACGAACGCAAGAGAAAAGGCTATTCAAGATTACCGGAAAAAACTGTTGGAACACAGGGAAATCGAGAGTCGTCTGAAAGAAGGTAAAGTCGTTCGAAACGCGATTTGTCGTTTTATTCCTCACAATTTGCATTCGTCTCATTTGTTTAATTCACAGTCCGCGAACAGTTGAAAGAAGTCAACAAACAATACGAGAAAAGTGAAAATGACTTGAAAGCATTGCAAAGCATGGGACAAATTGTGGGCGAAGTTTTGAAGCAACTCACTGAAGATAAATGTAACGCTCGTTTCACAATAGTCGAATTATTAATTAATTTAATTTACTTTAGTCATCGTTAAAGCCACAAACGGCCCGCGATATGTCGTCGGATGCAGGCGTCAATTGGATAAATCCAAGTTGAAACCAGGCACTAGAGTGGCGCTCGATATGACCACGCTGACCATTGTGCGATACTTGCCTCGCGAAGTCGATCCTCTGGTTTATAACATGTCACACGAAGATCCCGGAGACATTAATTACTCGAGCATTGGTGGTCTCACCGATCAGATTCGCGAATTACGCGAAGTGATCGAATTACCACTTCTCAATCCTGAATTGTTTCAACGAGTCGGCATCACTCCGCCGAAAGGCTGTCTTCTTTACGGACCACCGGGAACGGGGAAAACACTACTCGCACGTGCAGTTGCATCGCAAATTGAAGCCAATTTTCTTAAGGTAGTTTCTTCTGCGATTGTTGATAAATACATCGGTGAAAGCGCTCGACTCATCCGTGAGATGTTTAACTATGCACGCGATCATCAGCCTTGTGTCATTTTCATGGATGAAATTGATGCAATCGGTGGAAGACGATTTAGCGAAGGAACTTCTGCCGATCGCGAGATTCAACGAACTCTAATGGAATTGTTAAATCAAATGGATGGTTTTGATTCGCTCGGACAGGTGAAGATAATTATGGCAACAAATAGACCCGATACGCTGGATCCTGCTTTATTGCGACCCGGTCGTTTGGATCGGAAAATTGAGATACCGTTACCAAATGAACAGGGAAGACTTGAAATTTTGAAAATTCATGCTTCACGAATAGCCAAGCACGGCGAAATCGACTGGGAAGGTATCGTCAAATTGACTGATGGTTTTAACGGAGCAGATTTACGTAATGTGTGCACAGAAGCTGGCGTTTTCGCTATTCGTGCCGATCGTGAATATGTAATTGAAGAAGACTTTATGAAAGCTGCGCGCAAAATATCGGACAACAAGAAATTAGAAACAAAATTAGATTACAAACCAGTCTAATATTTGTAATTGGTGCAAAGATTAAAAATGTATTTTCAACGTTTTAACGTGACGTTCATGTTATTATTAGCAATTTAAAGCTTTTAATTGAAAAAAACTTGCGTTACGCAATATTTTAAAATCGTCGAATTCGGATTAAGAAATTCAAAAAATTATTAAAAACATCGTTTTCCAATTTCAAAATGAGTACAGCGATATTTTAAAAGCGCGTTCAATCGTTTACAGCAGATTTGTCGATTGAACCGCGAATAGTTGTAGTAAAAGCAATTAATGGTGATTCGGAAATTAAGGTTTATCAGATAAGCCGTTTACTGGATATTTTGTTTCAAAAAAACTGTTTTCTGCTTCATTTAGACTATAGCGGTCGACTGACGGTTTGAGTGCAGCGATTAAAACAAAAAAAAAAAACATTCACATTTTCATTCGGCTTTATTTATAAGCATTAAAGTTTGTGAGTGGTCCCAATTCGGCACTAATTTTACATAAATTATGTTGTATTCTTTTTTGCTTTGATCGAATTTTGCTTTCACATAAACATTTGCTTTTCCCAAACGACCAAAAACAGTGTAAGTTAATATCATATATTTAACTCCATCTTCAACAATGGTCTCGGCCAGGACTGCTCTCCGTTTGTGTTTTGACTCTTGAGAGCTAAATACTTTTTTGGTTGGATTTGAAAGTGGTGCGCCGAGTAATCGCACCATTCTTTCGTCATTTTCAATCAAACTGAAGCTTTGTTTTGTTAAAATTAATTTCCAATTTTTTGAGCCCCACGCTCTATAAACTAAATAAATTACACCACCGACTACTAAAACGAGAAACGACAGAGCGAGTACATTTTCGGCTCTTAGTTTTGAGTTTAGTTGCTTCTTGCTTTGTTCATTCTTGAAGTGTTTGTCTCTTGTATTTGTCGCTACTAAACGTCGGACAGAAAGCGTCGGTCGACAGATGAATTCACGCAACAAAAGCAAGCGGGGAGAGAGCGACGAGTCAATTTTGAATGCTTGAAATGCGATCCGAAAATTAGAAATCAAACGGACCGCGAGCATTGCTGATAATTTGGCTTTTCGTAACGAAAAGAATGAACAGAGAATACTATTTAAGGGGAATATTTTTAAATGTAGGTCTGTAAAAAATGAAAAAAAACATTAAAATTCAATAAAAATTAATAAATTTACCTTTTTTGCATCCGTTTTTTCATTTTTATTCATCGGAACACATTAAAATTCGAAAACAATGTTTTCGAACATTTCCAGAAACGCCATCAAGTGGCGTCTCTGAAAAGCGTCACAAACGAAAGGGGCTATGCGCCCCTTTTTTCATTTCAGAATTTTTCAAATTTTTTTGTTTTAAAAAATTGCTTATTAAAAACTTGATTAAATAATACTATTTAAAACTTCAAAACTTTAAAATTCTTTCCAGAAAAAAATAATTATTCTCATTTTTTAACATTAAGTCTATGGGAGACATACACATATTTGTAAGTTGTTTAAATCCGACTATGCTATTCAATTTATTCTTTACTATTAAATTTTACTTTATAATATATGTACATTTTACTTTATAATATAAAAGTTTTCGTTAGCTTTTATCTCGAAATTAAATTTGCAAATCGCTTCTCGTTATCTCGTTCGCGTTTTTTGAATCACGATTTACTGTCGCCTCGGCAACCGACACCAGCCACATGTGTTTGGTTTGCTTCTCGTACACTTAGTTTCTTCGCCTCGCATTTATTTTCGATTCGCCCAATACGGCTTCGGAAAAACTCAATATTTTCCCCATTTTTATCAATAAACACATTTTCGCTTTCTCCGCAAACAACACACGTAAAAGATTTTCCTAAATAACTCCTAAGACACTGATTGTGGAAAACATGTCAACAATTTTAAGCTTTAACAATATTTCCTCGTTTTAACTCATTTTGACATTGGACACATAAGAAAATCAGCGTTCTTATTAATTTTGTCCTCACCTCTTTCTTCACCGAATTCAAAAATTGTTTCTTTAAATCCGTGTAAAAATTCTAATTCACCCCCTCTAAAGCGACAGACGGCGCAAATTTTCTTCATGCATAACCAACTTATTAAACAATGTCGATGAAAATAATGCTGCAAGCATGACGTTAGGAACACAGTTGCGTTCATAGCAACATTTTCTAAGAAAATATTGCAAGAAAATAATCATTTTTTGGTTTATCGAAGTGTCATTTAACTTTTCAAAATAAAATTATTATTTAAAATAAAATAAAATTAAATTTTACCTCATTCCCAACGGCAGATGAAGAAGATAGATCCAATGGTTCGTTTTATTGTGGATTGCTTGAAGTATTTCCTAAAGAATTTAAATCAAATGGCCGCCAAATATTCATATTCAAATTACTAGAAGGTTGGGTTAGGTTAGGTTTGGATAGGTTATATTACGCTGTAAAGTTAGGTTACGATTTTATGAACGTGCAAAGGCACCAAAATCGTAACCAAACCTAACCCAATTCTACCCAAACTTACTTTACATT